>VIAB01007308.1:5304-15495 GCA_009801035.1 Oophaga pumilio | reverse complement strand
GTGGCAATACCCAATATGTGGCTGTACAGTACTATTTAGCCATATGAGAGACTCGGGAGAAGCGGAGCACAATTTGCCTATTCAAGTGAATGGGTCTGTGCACATGTCAGTATGTTTCCACGGACTGTGTGTCAGTGGTCAGAACACGCTGACATGTCCGTTTTTTTAATATCAGCATGGGCCACAAAACATCCAGCACACGCATGGATGTCATCCATGTGACATGCATGGGAAGAATCGTTACAGTAAGCGCTGTTCCCTGGCACCGAGTGCTAAACACGGCTCTTATCATTCTCCCCTGCCCTGCTGGCAATCTGCGAGAGCAGTGGCGAATAATGAGAGCTACAGTACATTTAAGTGATAAAAGAGACAGCAGACAGCAGCTGATGGGACTATTACTTCCATCAGCCTACACCTGCTGCTGCTAATAACAGTGACAGCAGCAGTGGCTGATGGGGGTATTCATCAGCTGCCGCCTGCGCTATAAATAAATAAATAAATGAAAAAAACGGCGTGGGTTCCCCTGTATTTTCTATAACCAGCCAGGCAAAACTCACAGCTGGGGGCTGCATCCCTCAGCTGTCAGCTTCAGCAAGGTTGGTTATCAAGAACAAAGGGGTCCCCATGCTGTTGTTGGTAATTAATTAATTAAATAAATAATTTAAAAAAACGGCGTGGGGTCCCCCCTATTTTTGACAACCAGCCTTGCTAAAGCTCACAGCTGGGGGCTGGTATTCTCAGGCTGGTAAGGGGCCATTGATTGGAGTCTGGGAGAATGGCTGAAATGTCCAGGAGGTCTCTTCTTATTCCAGGAACCTCCAAAGTACATCTAAAATTCTAGTTCTCATAAGCATGGAGACAAGCCACAATGGTCTGTGATATCAGTTACACATAGAAATGACGGCTTTAAAGAGGTAACTGCTATATTGCTGGGTGTCCGATTGCTTTAAAGCACATAATGAATGCACCGTTACTGGATATACATAATATGTCAGACACATTCTCCTCCAATGTAGGAAGTGCTTGTCTGATATATTGCAGAGTACTCAATTACCATGGAAACAGACAATATTTTTCTTGTTTCATTCTTGTACACTTGACTGAATTTGGTTTACAGCGGTGAGACACACAACTAACAGCAATGTAATCATGTCAGTAGTGGGTGTAGGAAGACCTGGGGGTAAGAGGGGTGTGCTATTTTTTTCAATTTATATTCTAGCTATTTTATTATTTTAGAACAGAAGCACGAGCTCATCACCACGACCTCATGTAATCTGACTGTTCTGCATATATTTATTTACATAGTATATACGGTATGTATATATTGATTCACTTCTGATATTTCAGATTTTGTTCTATGTAGTAAAGGAAAATTTTTGAAATAAATCTAGCCCTTAGGTCGATTCCAGACGTCCACGAAGCATGGTGTAAGGTACGCGATGCATGGACTGACTGAAGGTCTTCTGACCCAAACTTCATAGCCTCATATATATCTATGAGGCTGTCAAGATGGGGTCAGGATCCAGGTGATATGAAGAAGGGCGGCTAAGACATCCACATGATTTGTTTAAAAGGAAAATCAACTAAAGCTTCATATTTTGGTACCCCTTACCTACTGCATAAACTTAACCCTAACATTTCCAATTGGTGAAGTGGTAAAGATGATGGAGCTTTAACCCATTTGTTTTAGTCAAGTAGAGGTATCCAAGACTTTTGAAAAATTATAAAAAGTCTTATTTTTTAAGTCACGGATCTTCTTATCCCCATAGATCCTACATTTTACTTATTTAATATCTAACCTTTGTAAATTGGTCGCAAACCCCAACAGCTTCTACTGCATATGACTACAACTGCACATTGTCTAATAGCATCCACGTGGAGGTTGATCCAACCCCCATCAAACAGTGAGTTATGTATTCGTATTCAAGATATATGAAGCGTGGAATATCTCACAGCCTTAATAATTGACACAATTGAGGAATTTGAAGCAATTTGGAATCTTTTAGGTTATATAATGGATCCACTGGAGGACACAGACAGCAGAGGACCCCTGTGCAAGAACAATATATGGGCCATTTGCAGCCCAAGAGCTCATCATAATGCTCAATTTCCCCTGCTTTGGAGGTGGTAGTGGCCCTGTTACCTCTTGGGCCCTTGTGTGGCCACACAGGTTGCACCAAACATATGTCCGCCCCTACTGGGTGCTGAGAGACTGTTATTGAATATGGACCTGATGAGTAGTTTTCAAAGTTGTTACCGAGCTAAGCATTCCTTCTCTTTCCCCTCTCCCGTTTATGTCAATGTCTTGTCAAATATTTGTCTAAGTATGACCGTACATTCTGGACACTTCAGTGTTGTACCCAATCATTGTTGATGGTAGTTTACATGGATAAAATGATGTACATTGAGTGTTACTACCTTTTGTTTTGTATTTCTACTTTGTACCTTGTTATTGAAAAATTTAATAAATATTCAGTTCAGTTATAAAAAAAGATCGGTCAGGAGACTACGGACAGTCGGTGCATCTCTGTCCATATTTACAGTTAAGACCTCATTTTACCTTTTCTTTTTTTCATTTTCAGTCTACGTATATATGGCTTCTATTTTTGTGGCATAAGTGTTTTTTCTCAATGGCATTATTTAGTGCTATTTGTAACATATTGTTCCATCTTAATGTGCCCATTCATTTTTCATAATAAATCTGGTGCCGGTTACCATCCAGCAGAACTAATAGGTTTTATTCCCCTGTCTGTACAATTATATCAATACAAGTATTTAAAAAAAAAAAATACTACTTATGGACAATAATAGCAGATCTCAGGGAATTTTTTTATGCTTCCACTTTCTTTTTTTATTTCTCCATCGATTTAACTAAAAACACAATTTCTTTTGATTCAGATGACATATTAATGGGACACCTAAAGCGCAGATAACCCAATACACCGGGCGTCAGTCGGATCCTTCTCGTTGTCACATGGTGGTTTGTGGTCATGCATGGTGCCTGGCACTCCAATTCAATGAAATATGGCACAAGGCTGTGGGTGTGCGGGGTTTAAGCCATTAGTATCGTCCGCTCGCCTGTATGGTGTTTGATGACGTTCCCCTTGGTGTTGGCAGGTTTAAAAGTAAATCAGATGAACTTTACTTAAACAGCAGCCAAAAAGGTACAGAGGCACATACGGTGTTACATGTCCAGATGACCAAAGTTCCAAAAGACAGGCGCATAGTGACTGATGCAGGGAGCGACAGATATGAAGTGTGATAGACTGAGAGTGTAGTCAGAGTCTATCATGCTGTCCAAGTTGACACAATGGAGTTTTCCCCATTCCACCATGGTGGTGCTCCACAGCGGACCCCAGCATCCCTGCTCCCTATAACCTTCATGGTTCTGTAGGAGTCTTGTTTTTCCATCTTCATTTTGCGGGACCACACTCCGGGCCAGTACTTCTCCTGGCTCCAAAGCGTACAGCTTCCTATAGGATCAGTGTGTTCAGTGAGGAGTTTAACTACTTGACTTACCTGAGATGGTGTAATAATTGCTGACTCCTACAGTAGTGGCACACACAGTAATAATACAAATCCTTACCAAAATAGTGCACAATTCAGTGTTATAAATAACATTATAAACACTATTGTAATATCCAACTCTGGGGTACGGTAACACCCCCTCCCCTCCCAGACGCCACCCTGGAGTGGTACCTGGCAGCTACCTGCCACACAAGCGTGACCTCACCAATAGAGGCTCCAGTGAACACCAAGGTAGCTGCTTAGTCACGCCCCTCCAGCGTTAGTCCAGTTTGTGGCACAGTGGGGCCACAATCCTTGCTCACGCCATCCAGTCTGGGCGCGAGTGTCACAGTTTGCCAAGGCCATGGTCCCCGCTGAGTCCCATAATTTTTTACCAGATCTGAATCCCTGACTTTTGCTGCACCAGCCCAAGCCGCAGTCACTGCAGCTGTACATACTCAACCTGCAACTTGCGCTCCCAGAGTGAAACCCATCCCAGCAGATCCGCCAAGGTACGATGGGGATCCAAAGCAGTGCCATGTGTCCCTGGAGCAGTGCTTGCAGCACTACGAAATTTTTGTTCCCCATTTTTCTCTGACCGGGTCAAGGTGGGATTCCTAATGTCCTACTTAGCAGGAGACGCCTTGAAATGGCTCAACCCCATCTGGGAAGATGGGGTCCTATCACCTCGGACCTACAGGCCTTCCTTGTGGTCTTCCGTAAAGTCTTCGATGTGCCTACAGTAGTTCTGCATTCAGAACAGACCAGAAACAGACCAGACAGGTGACGCCTGTGAGAAAACAATCACGTCTGGCCACGACCGTCCAGAGAACAGCTGTTCTTCAGCATGTAAAAGCAGCTACCTGAGCAGTACCCAAGAAGGCTGACAAAAGTGGTCTGGCTGAGCAGCAGCCTGAATATAGTCGTGAGAAGGGGTTGCGGTATCGCTGCGGTTGTGTGTAACATCCTGACATTCTCTGCCCTGAAAAGCTTAAGAAACTCCAAAACCTTAGACCAGTAGGAGAGTCTGCCCTTGGCGAGAGTATTACCTCTCCACTAAGGTCTATGACTGTTTCCATGCCTTGTGGGAGCTTTGGTTCAGCAGGTGTATTTAAGCTGCAAGCCATACGGAGTCAGTGTGTGATTCCTGTTCAATAGCTCCAGAATCCGGTGAGGGTGTTGTCTGGAGATGGGTGAGCCCTACTCAAGAACAGTCTAGTCTTGAAGGAACAACTACAGCTCCAAATCAGAGCGTTGTACATGGAGAAGATCGTCTTCCACATGCTGTCTGGTATGCCCATAGGTCATCCCAAGCCGAGAACTCTAGTGCCCGTTCTGGTCTGGAGACCCAGCGTGGTGCTTTGTTGGGAACAATCAAATCATGAGAGGTGTCTGGTTCCCATATGTCAAAGTCAGTCAGCAGTGTCACCATCTTCTCCACTTGGTCTGCTAGTTGTCAAGTTATGGTGTGCTGTAGTCTCCAAAGAAAGGGAAACGGTGACGATTTCTCCACACATCTCTGACAATTGTACCAATGATCAGTTACCAGGAACCTCCTGACCTCTAGGATGTTTTTCTCTGGATAATGGGCGGAAGATGGACCCAGTGCGGGTGCCATCAGTTCCCACGTGGCCGGTTGATGAAGATATCATAACGGAAGCTTTCAAGTCTCTCCTTTTCAACAACCAGGAGGACGAAGTCCAGATTGTGGTATATTCTATGGTGGTAGCTGACCTCATCAGTCAGAGAAAAACTTGGCATTCCGAGATTCCTGGTATCATGTCTGCCTCATTCTACCCTTAGGATGTCTTGATGGACTGTGCATGGTCCTAAGAAGAGTTGTGCTTTACATCTTATGTAGACTATCCTGGCAGGCTTGAAGAAGAGGGGGCGTACGGGGGGGGAACTATAACATCCCTGACGGTATCACTGCATGGCTTCTCATCTCACATCAGGCTGATACACCGACTTACCACGCCGGGCCATGCTGTGAGTTCTGCCCTCTGCCTGCTCCATGCTGTAAACCACATGTCCTCCGCTTGTGTGCATACTTCCTGGCTGTATGCTTAGGGTGGCGGCGCCTGCACTTCCTGATTCTTAAAGGGACAGTGTACGCATTCCTAATGTGTCCTCAGCCTATTAACAAGAGGCACCGGGTACTTAAGACATCTCCACCAATGAGAAAATGCCTGAGCAACATTCTCACTCAGTCTGTGATCAGCTTCTGAGTGGTCCTGTCCTGTCCTTTGTCTCTACCACCCTGGGGGCTGTATACCCAGGTCTGAATCCTGTATCTTGAACTAGTTCCTGTGTTTCACCTTGTCTGAACTAAGTCCTATTCTTGTTTGTATCTTTTTTTGGAAGTTTCCCTACCCTGCTGTGTCTATCCTTGTTCCTACTCCTTAACTTGCCTTTTTGGTACCTGCACCTGTCTCTATCCGGTTGTCGCTGCACAATGTTAGTGCCCCTGGTGTACACTTGTTACTTAACTGTAATTACTTGCGTGAATCTGGTCCTGTCTGCTCCCTTTCCCCCTCAGTGGCTCTGCTCTACTCCCTCTCCCCCTCAGCAGCTCTGCTCCCTCTCACCCTCAGTGGCTCCTTGTTTGTCCAGTCTGAACTGGGACCTACCTATCTCTACATCCCACTCACACTTGCCTGTGTCCCTCTCCTTCCAGAAACTGTCTTCCGTCTGTACTGTTTCCTACCTGTTCTCATATCCTACTCATACCTGCCAGTGTTCCTGCAACAGTTCCTGTTCCTCCAGTCTGAACTGTACCCGCCTGCCTGCCCGAGTGTTAGCCGTGCCCGCCTTCCTGCCCGAATGTCAGCAGTGCCCACCAGTATATCATCCGTGCCTGCCAGTACTTGCCAGTCTAAACATCAGCTATCTACAGTACTCACCTTCACCTGTTGTTAGTGTCTTGTCCCTCTATGTGGTCAGCTGCTACTGCCAGACGCCACACTGGAGTGGTACCTCGCAGCTACCCGCCGTACAAGCCTGACCTCACCACTAGAGACTCCAGTGAACACCAAGGTAGCTGCTTAGTCACGCCCCTTCATGAGTAGTCTGGTTTGTGGCACTGTAAGGGGTGCACGGGGGTCTGTTTATGCCCCACGCTCCTTGCCCATGTTCCTGGTAAATGGGGTACATCCCATATGTCTTGTAATGTTGTTAGAATGTGTATTGCATTGTACCTATGTTTATGTGTTGTGAAGATATAGGGACAGTGCAGGACTTAGACCAGTGGGGGGGGCGGCATAGTAGAATAGAATATGGAATTAGTTGGACCAATAGGATTAGGCTAGTTATGAGGGGCTAAGGAAGAGTAGTTGGGGAGTTTCCTAGAGTTAGTCAGTGGGAGCCGGGAGCCAAGACAGTGCAGTCATGTCTGGGGAACATTTAAGCCGAGGAGCCCAGCAGTCCAGGGCCTAAGAGCAGACAGTCACACGGTCATGGAGGAATATCAGGGCAGCATAAGAATGGTAGCAGCTAACTTCGTGGGAACAACCTTTAACGTCCGAGGCCTACAGCCTGGAAAGGATTAGGAGAGCTATCCTTCAACTTTGCCTTCGGAAAGGGAAGCTGGCGGGGAACTCCTGAAGCGGGTTAGTCCGACCAGTCAGGGAGCTGCGGTACCGGAGGATGCGGTATGAAAATTGCATATTCCTGGAGGATTGAGGGACAGTACCACCCTGGCCTCCGTTACAGCACAGTGGGGCCACAATCTTTACTCGCGCAATCCAGTCTGGGCGTGAGCATTACAGGTACTATATTAACTCCTCAGCCAATCAGTAGGTGCTGATTGGCAGATGGTTTTGCTTGATGTCCCTGCTGTATGTTTATGTTACTGTTGATAATATTCTTTATATGTAATATTGTAGGTAATGCCTATAATTTTGTAGCTATTGTGAGGCTTAGAAAGAAAAACTACTTCCAGAAAAAAGGCGGCGGCAGAGCATCCACGATAGCATCTATTGGTAAGAGTTAGATGCTGCTGCTCAGGCACCATAGCCGGTGCCACTTTGCTGGATGTGAAAAACATTTTTCTAAGCCTCACAATAGCCACAGTGTTATAGGTATTACCAACAATATTACATATCAAGAATATTATCAACAGTAATATCAACACTACTATATGCATTATGTAAAATAGGGGGCAGGTCAGTGAGGGATCAGTGACCTGTCATAAGCCATAAGGATGCATATATAAGCAAAGCACCACAAAGCCCCGCCTGCAGGCCGCCCCAGAGCACAAGAATCTCATTAACTGAAAACTGCCAATAAAGATTAAACAACAACCACAAGATGGATGTAATCAACCAAGGTATTATTCTAATCAGTATAACAGAGCTAACCTGACACTGTCTGTAGTTTACTGTGCAAAATCCTGCTGACAGGTTCTCTTTAAGAGCACACTAGACAATACAAGATATACACAATAGTTCTACATATAAAATGGTCAGATATGTAAATACAGGTGAAGTACAAAAGATATAAGCAGATTAATCATGTCAGTTACTGGTTTGACGTTTGTCCATGTGTGTTGAGCTGCATGGGGGCATGTGACTGCCACCTTATTCCAGTTCCCCCCAGTGACATTACTCGATGTGGCACCCCCTTTCAGAAGTGAACAGCAAACATGACAAAGAGAGCGCACATGGCCTTAAACAAACCTTTTAATCCCTTGGTCGGTCATACCCTTTTCACCCCCAGATATGCCTTATCCTCCTTCCCTGGGTGTTTGTAGCTAAAACTTCCAAAACCTATGAAGGATCATAACTTCCCCAGAAGGTCATAGGGTGGCAGTTCTGACGCTATGAGATCCGACCGAGCACCTGTTACGCTTGGAGACCAAACACGGCATCACTACCTGGCTTCTATTAGATGGTCTGTTTAACTCTCCACCATGGAAAGCTAGAATGGATCGAGACCCCGGAAGGTGTTTGGCCCATTCCAGATATCTCGAAAATGAAACCGGTGTGTGGTTAGGACGTACAATAACTCCATATTCCCCTTAAATCTCCTTATAAAATCTGACCTGACTGGAGGAAGTTTAAATGAAGCAGTCACACAGCGTGGGCTCCATAGGTGGTCATCCTGTATGAGCCAGGATACTACTGTAAATGTTGGGGCTGGACCACCTGCTGAGCTAGGTGTCCTGTTACAACCACACATGCTGAAGGAGGATTGTAATCTGCCATTAAATCCCCCCATAGTCTTCACACCTCTATTATAGTTAAAGACATTATCTGGTGCTACTCACATCTGCATCAGAGGTGAGCGATGCTGATGAAGTTATGACCCCACACTCCTGCTGAGCCACGAGCAAGATCTGCAAGTATCGTGCATGTGTCTTAGTCTATTAAAGAGAACCTATACCTGACATTTGCCAAATAGAGTTGGTGCAAATTGATTCGCAGGATCCAGTCCATCGTCCATGTCAGTAATCTGTGGCCGCTGGATGGGAGTCCTGAAAACTGTGTCTTAACTGGCAGCATCCATGGCTCTTCTTCTGTTTAACTGGCTTTGGCACGACTGCTGACTGGTTAATCAACAGAGGAATCAGGATGTAGCTCATAAAGAGTTGATTCTCAAGGCTCCCATCCAGTGCCCATAGATTGCTAACGTAGTCAACTGCATTAGGCCTGTGAATTGATCTACTGATGATCATTCACGGGGCTCAATATGTATGTAAGTCGTAAGAACACCGTCCTCATCACCTCTGATAGGAAGTGAGCAGCACCAGATAGCCCCGTTATAGGCAATCTGTCAGCAGGTTTTAGCTACCTAATCTGAGAGTAGCCTGATGTAGGCAAAGAGACCCTGAATCCAACAATGTATCACTTAGTTTACTGGGTGCAGCCATTCAACACAATTAGAACTTCTAGATTTAGCAATACAGCAGAGCTGAGAAAGTTAACCCTGCCCACACCAGGCTCTGTATATACAATGCCCATAGACAGTGAGCTGCTTATCACAAGAGGAGGGGGCATTGCTGGACTAGTGTAGTCTGGTAATGTTAACCTCTTAGTGATAAATCCTTCACAGCTAGTAAATAACAGCATTAAGTTAGACAAGTCACACATCCATGAATTCTGTGTTTCAACCTCTAACACCAGCTGTCTTCAGATTACATAGTAAAAATCTGCTTACAGATTCCCTTTAAGAAGGCCTATATAAAAGAACCAAAATTAATATTTATGACACCAGTGGTCGCTTACATCATAGAGATGTTAGATATAGTCATTTTACCCTCATCCATAACTATACATTGCTGTTTTAGTGTTTGTGGTTCCCCTGAGTCAGTCCTACCTGTGAATAAAGAGAGGCTTGTTTCTTACCAGATGTCTCCTGCATGGCACATACATCAGCTATGCAGGTGCTCAAGGCCTAAAAATAGCCGGGTCCCTGTGATCTTCAGACGAAATGTCATCCAAGCATTATAAGAGCATAGCAGAATGAGGCGGGGTTTGGTTCTCAGCTATTATAGTCCTAGACACTGTCAAGACTGTCTGCTTCCAAAAATGATTTGTACTAAGGAAGAATTGTCATCTAGACTGATTCTCTAAGTCTAAAAAGCTTCTAGGGCATAAACAAGTGACAAACAGCAATATGGAATGTGCGGATTCTGAATGGCACTTTCACAGACAATTAGTTCATTTTCAACAAATTATTACATAT
>VIAB01007307.1:84386-99188 GCA_009801035.1 Oophaga pumilio | reverse complement strand
CCCGAAAAAAGGCAAAGTCGCTCATCGCTAGTGGTAACATCAAATATTGATTTGATTTAGATTTTTCTTTTGTTCATTCACTTTTTATTTTACGAATTAAAAAAATAAAATATTAACATTTCTGTTTTTGAAAGCATGCTTACTTTGCAGGATTTTTTCATCACCTGCCTAGAACGTTTGCACAGAACTGTATATATAGCACTGCAGTATCAGTAACAGAAAATAAATGCATGCAGAATACATCTATCTAATGCCATATTCTGCTGTAAAAATGAGAAGGCTCCACCAGACCATGTCCAATTCAATTTTTTAGAACTGACAGCATAATGAGTATCTGGACGCAACAGTGAAACATGGTGGAGGCCCCTTTCAACTTTGAGGCTGAATTTCAGCTAATAAAGTTGAAGATTTGATCATGATTGGTGGTGTCTTCAATGCTCAGAAACACAGGCCGTATATCGGTATCATTTCAGTGAACAATAGAATAAAGTTTTCACTTCTGCATATTTTTTTATTCATGGATTGTTAAGGTCCATATATTTTGTCAATGTGCTGAATTTCCCAAAGCTAAAGGCATAATCATGAATACTCAAAACAACAACACAAGAAAGTTATAGGATATCATCATCACTTTCACACCCTTTTAACAGCACGTGAAGTCTGGTCATAATTTGTTATTTACATCTTCATGAATATAAATAGCCACAATGATAGTAATTGTTACTGGGTGGAACATTACCTATGAAAAGACTTTAATTGATCCGATGTTTTTCCTCATCCATGTGGCTTGCCTAGGTGTGGTGATTGCCCCATCAATAACACAAAAACAACATGTGCTATTTTTCCTATCATCTGTTGATGTCCATCACAATGTTAGATGTGACCCTGGATTGTATATGTTTTAGCCTTGAGAAAGCGTGAAGCATCATATAAGAGGTCAGAGGTTTCCCAGACAGCTTAGGGAAATTGCACTGTTTTATGCCTCCAGATTAATTTAAACCGCTTTTCTAAATCTGCTTTTCCAAGAAAGGTAAAAGAGCATCTAGCAAACAATAATGCTTTCATTGTGAGTTCCTTCTGATGCTATAAGGAGGGGGTAATATTTAAAAAATTCATTTTTTTTCACTTACCGTAATTCAACTTTTAACTGTCCTTATGTTAGTTTATGACTGCAATAATATTATTTAGCACATTTTTCTTTGCTGATGGTTTTGGAAAAGAAAACATAATGGTCCATATGAACATTACCATAAATGTATTTTATAAATCAGTGGAAGGGATAGTTCACACATAGCATTTTTGGTGCATTTTTTTCCATACATGTTTTTTATGTGGTAAACAGCAGTGTTTTCCAGTATCAGCGAAATAAATAAGATTTCTAAAATCTCATTGTGTATTTTTTACTTGCATTTCGTGTTTTTAAAAAAATCGCAGCATGTCAATTCCTTTTTTGTTAATTTTTTTCATCTTTTTTACCAATAAGTTGAATGCACAAAAAGGTATAAAAAAACGTAATGAAAAATAATCTTAGGCCGGTTCCACACGTCCTGATATTTCCGGTACCGGAAAATTCGGAACCGGAGATATCAGTGTCCGTGTGTCTGTGTGTGTGTACTATGTGCGGCACACGTGTGGCAACCGTGTGCCACCCGTGTGCCGCATCAGTACCACACGGACTCAAGGACGGCCGTCGGGGAACTCGCGGCTACAGTAAGCCGCTGTCCCCCTGCAGCTGGTGCTGAAGCCGGCAGACATCATTCCCCCTGCTCTGCCTGCGAGCAGAGGAGAACGATGAGTAGTATATTAATACACCGCTCATCGTTCTCCTGTGCTCGCAGGCAGAGCAGGGGGAATCACAGCCGGCTTCAGCACCAGCTGCAGGGGGACAGCGGCTTACAGTAGCCGCTACTTCCCCAGCGGCCGTCCACGCACACGGAGGACTGTGTGAACAGTTCTCCGTGTGCACGTGTGCGGGACATTTTCCGGTCCGTGTGTCCGTGTCAAAACGGACATGTCTACATGTTTGGCACACGGACACACGGACTGTGTGAAAACACGCACATGTGCATAGACACATAGAATATAATGTGTCTATATCTGTACATGTCTCCAGTACGTGTGAAAACTGTCACCACACGTACTGGAGACACAGACGTGTGAAACCGGCCTTAGAACGTGAGTAATGTACCCAGTATTTTTCATGCCAACATGCTGCAGAAAAAGCACTGGACATAACCTAGATGAGAAAATAGGTATAGTAAGTGATTCTGAGTATTTAGAAAAAATATTTATACCAATTTTTGGATATAAGAAGGCAATGCATTTCACATGATACCTTTGTTAATATTCTGCCATTTTGTAAGTTTTTAGAGTGTTCATACTCTTATTTTGCTCTATCCAGTATCACAGGGCTTCACTAAACCCATTTGTCCAGTATGGAGATGACTTTTTAATACTGGCAAGCCAAATGCACAAATAAACCTAAAGTTTCCAAAGTTAAGATACTGTTTCATTTTAGGTAATCCCAAAATGGTAACTGTCTTGGTGTACTAAGAGCAAAGCGTATTCACAGAGACTGACAAAATACACATTATTCCTTCCTATAGTCATTTAACCTAATAACAGGTTTTGAGGACAGGTTCACAAGTAGATGGCACACCTGCCTTTTTTTCCCTCTGATATGGAATGTGCCCAAAGAGTCTCAGTCTAAAGGCTCGTTCACACGAGAGTATAAATCGGATGAGTGCAATGCGTGAAGACATTTAATTGCACTTCGACCAATGTTAGTAAATTAGGCAGTGCTCAACTGGGATAAAATAGCAGCATGCTGCGAGTGTATCCAAGGATTGGACTGCACTCACCAATGCAAGTCAATTGGTGCGAGGAAAAAATTGCACAGCACATGGACTATGCGTATGCAGTGCAATTTTTACTCACGCATCTCAAAGAAAACCCGACATTTAATCTATCAACTACAGTAAATTTACAGCCCGAAACGAATAGATATGTAGAATATATATAGAATAGATAGAATAGATATATAGATAGATTAAATAGATACATAGGCAGACACACAGACCAACAGATACATACATAGATAGATACAGTGGGGGAAATAAGTATTTGATCCCTTGCTGATTTTGTAAGTTTGCCCACTGACAAAGACATGAACAGTCAATAATTTTAAGGGTGTTAATTTTAACATTGAGAGACAGAAAATCAAAAATAAAATCCAGAAAATCACATTGTAGAAATTATATAAATTTATTTGCATTTTGCAGTGAGAAATAAGTATTTGATTCCCTACAAAACATTAAGAGTTCTGGCTCCTACAGACAGGTTAGACGCTCCTAATCAACTCGTTACCTGCATTAAAGATAGCTGTCTTACATAGTCACCTTTATAAAAACTCCTGTCCACAGACTCAATAAATCAGTCAGACTCTAACCTCTACAACATGGGCAAGACCAAAGAGCTTTATAATGATGTCAGGGACTAGATCATAGCCCTACAAAAAGCTGGAGTGGGCTACAAAACCATAAGTAAGACACTGGGTGAGAAGGAGACTACAGTGCAATAGTAAGAAAATGGAAGAAATACAAAATAACTGTCAATCAACATCGATCTGGGGCAACATGCAAAATATCACCTCATGGGTTATCCTTGATCATCAGGAAGGTGAGAGATCAGCCTAAAACTACACGGGGGGAACTTGTTAATGATCTCAAGGCAGCGGGGAACACAGTTACCAAGAAAACCACTGGTAACACATTATGCCAAAAAGGTTTAAAATCCTGCAGTGTTTGCCGGGTCCCCCTGCTCAAGAAGGCACATGTGCAGGCCTGTCTGAAGTTTGCCAGTGAACACCTGGATGATTATGTGAGTGATTGGGACTAGTTGCTGTGGTAAGATGAGACAAAAATTGATCTCTTTGGCATTAACTCAACTCATCATGTTTGGAGGAAGAGAAATGCTGCCTATGACCCAAAGAACCCTTTCCCCACTGTCAAGCATGGAGGCGTAAACATGTTTCGGAGATGTTTCTCTGCTAAGGCCACAGGACTACTTCACCGCGTCAATGGCTGAATGGATGGAGCCATGTACCGTAAAATCCTGAGTGACAACCTCCTTACCTCCATCAGGACATTAAAAATGGGTCGTAGCTGGATCTTCCAGCAAGACAATGAGCCAAAACATACAGCCAAGGCAAAAAAGGAGTGGCTCAAAAAGAAGCACATTAAGATTATGGAGTGGCCTAGCCAGTCTCCAGACCTTAATCCCAAAGAAAACTTATGGAGGGAGTTGAAGCTCCGAGTTGTCAAGCGACAGCCTCAAAATCTTAATGATTTAGAAATGATCTGCAAAGAGGAGTGGACCAAAATTCCTCCTGACATGTGCGCAAACCTCACCATCAACTGCAATAAACGTCTGACTGCTGTTCTTGCCAAAAAGGGTTTTGCCACCAAGTATTAAGTCTTGTTTGCCAGAGGGATCAAATACTTATTTCTCACTGCAAAATATAAATAAATTTATACAATTTATACAATGTGATTTTCTGGATTTTATTTTTGATAAATGCCCCATTTCTGGGGTGGCTGCTGGCTGGTATTTTTTCATGTTGGGATGGGCAGGTTAATCATGGATCTTCGCACTCCATTAATATCAGCTCTCATCTGTCTACTTTCCCTTAGGTGGTCATTAAAAATGGGGTTGACCCCTCATCATTTTTTAAAATTATTTATTTAACAAATTTAAAATGAACATGAACGGCACTAAATGGATGCTAGTTTATTATACGTAGGGGGCTTGTGATATCAAATTTCTGCATGTCATCTACCTATATACACTGAAGAGCAAAAGGGTAACAATGTTTTGAACTTTTGATCCATATCTTACCATTTATTGTTTCAAACGTGAGACTACAATCATTTTATAGACAATCATCTTTGCTATCTCATACATAAATTTTATGTGCAACTATTTAGCATATGATTAGTTATGCAGATTCTTGTCATGTCACTGCATTGTTACTGTTTTGCTCTTAAATTTCAAAATTTTAAGTTTCATTATTTTGTTAGTATTTTGTAAACCTAACTTTTTACTTTCAGTGCTGCCTGAATCATTCTGGGCACGCTTGCGATCAGATTCAAACATGTCTCGATCAAAATCCTATCCCAGGTCTCTTCTACATGTTCCCAAAGTTGGTGCATACTGGTTCACTCACTTGAGTATATATACAGCTTTTTTTCTACTTTACCCTCAAGTGTTTGATTGGGTGAAGGCCAATCCAGCACCTCTACTTCATTGTCATTAAACCATTTCTTCACCACTCTTAGCATATGCTTCGTGTCTTTGTCCTGCTGGAACATTATGTCATCCTTTTCATACCCATAGTACTCAAGTGTAAGAAGTTATTAATCTTGTGGGATACTCACATATAGTTCAGCATTGAGACCACCATCAATCCTGGTAAAAATATCCATCGACTTGGCTCTGAAACAACCCCATATCATCAAGTTTCTTCCACCGAACACAACTCCTTTTATTCTTGATCCGTTAGTCCCTTTTTCAATTGTTTCTTCTAGACTCATTTGCACCCATCAGAGCCTAGTCTATTGATTTTCATCTCTTTGCTCCAAATCACCTGTTTCCAATCTTTCACTGTCCACTTTTCTGTAAATTCAAGTGGACGCTTCTTATGTCAATATTGAAGTCGAGGCTTCTTCTTTTTTCACTGTTACGAAGCGTATGAAGTCACCCCTGTTATGAATGTTTTAGAAATGAATTCTGAGCAGAAGCTCCCTCTGGTGGTTACAGACAGTACTGAACAATTCAATGAGGATTGGCAATCAGGAATTACAGACTGTCTGGATATAAGGGAGGTTTCCCCCCATCATGGTTGCCGGTGATCAATTGTTCCTGTCTTAACGTTATTTCCTGGTTCACTTGGAAGCTTGCTTTGCATTTTTCTCTGCATTTCTGTGAGGTTGGCCAGGTTCCCCTCCCTGGGGGGCTTGGGCCCCTCTCGGTTCCTCTGGAGCCACTGTTGTTTGTTCATTTGCCTTTTCCATTTTTTTCAGTGGCTGCGGCTGAGTTTTGTTACACCAGAGAACTAATTTAGGTGGTAGAGGTCGTGTGATCTCAGGTGTTTTTGCAATTAGTAGCGTTGGCTTTTTTTTAGGGCTTTTTGGATTGCAGTAAGTATCCTTCCTATCCGTTTCTGTCTAGGCAGATTGGGCCCCAACGTTTGCTCATACTATTTTCTGTCTGTGTCTGTATTTCCTCTTGTCTAACCACCATTACATGTTTGGGGGCTTCCTATGTTCTTTGGGGATCTGCTCCGGGGCAGATAGCTTTCCTCTTTCTATCTTTAGATGTAGTTATCCTCTCAGGCTGTGACGAGGCGTCTAGGACCAACGTAGGAACGCTCCACGGCTGCCTTTAGTTGTGGTGGTTAGTCAGGGTACTGCAATCCAGTAGATTCCAACCTCTCTGGTGTATTGCCGTTTTTGCCTGCTCTCCTCAGCTACCATAACATAACACACCCCACTGCCGTGTTTGTCTCACCAGAAATGATAGACCTAGTGATGAGCCGACTTGGTGACTCCGATATTTTCCTGGACGTCCACCTCTTGGCTTTTGAATGGAGGAACAGACTTCATTTCATATTCTTCCAACTGTCATGGCACTCATATTATGCAGTTTGGAAATTTTCTTGTCCAAGAGACTGCTGAAATGGATGATGCTCTTCTCTTTTCTTGGGAAATCTTCTTCATGGCTGCTCTTCTATTTGATCCAGTGATCTTTCACTTGGGAATCAATCTAATAATACACTGAGCTATTAGGGAATGTAAGAACAGGTTGTATTTTGTAGTATACAGGAAAAAAAGTTTTTTCCTCCACCAGGAGCAAAACAGTAAGAATGCAGTGACATGACAATAATCTGCATAACTAATCACAGGCTAAATAGTTGCAAGTCATATTTATGTATGAGATAGGCAAGATGATTGTCTATAAAATTATGGTAGTCCCACGATCAAAACACTAGTGGATGGTGAAGTATGGAGCATGAATGTCAACAGTTCAAAACATTGTTACTATTTTGCTTGTAACTGTATCTATCACTGTATCGGTCACATGGGAACGGTATATTTAATGCTTGGTCTAGTGTTATGTTTCGGTAGCTGAGGAAAAATTGCAAAAAAATAGCCAAAGTAGTAATACACCAGAGAGACTGGAAACTATTGGATTGCAGTACACTAAACTAACCGCCACACTAGAAGTAGCCGTGGAGCGTATCTACGGTGATCCTAGACGCCTCGTCACAACCGGAGAGATAACTACACCTAAAGGCAGAAAGATGAAAGTTATCTGCCCCAGAGCAGAATCCCCAAAGAAATAGGAAGCCCCCAAACATGTAATGGCGGTTAGACAAGAAGAAAACACGGACACAGACAGAAAATAGAATGAGCAAACGCTGGGGCCCAATCTGTCTAGATAGAAAAGTAAAGGAAAGAATTCTGACTGCAACCCAAAAAAACGCTGACAAAAATACCAACACTTCTGATTAACAAAAAACCTGAGATCACACGATCTCTACCACCTAAATCAGATCTCTGGTGTAACTCACAACAACTCAGCAAATAAAAAGTGACAAAGGAACAAAGCAAAAGTGCAAACACAAAATGAGCACAATTGCAGCGCCAGACCCTAAAAGAGGACCAGGCTGTAGTCCACTGCAAGCAGCAAATCAGCAGTGAAAATACAACAAAGGAAAAAAACAACATAACACTTATCTGAATGAGAGCAGGAAAGCAAGCTGTGCTCCAAACAAGACCAGGAGGAACAATTGATTACCGGCAAGGCTGATGGGAACTCAGGTCACTTATATCATACCATTCAGTAATTAGTTCATTACCCTCAGCAACCACCGGAGGGAGCCCCAGCTCAGAAGTCGCCTCCAAAGTATTCACAACAGTCTAGACACATGAGGTATAATGGCAACCTGAGAAAGCCGACGCAAAACGCGCGTTGGGGCTGGTGCCGTGCCATCCTTCTCAGTACATTATGGGCAAGAGCCTGCGGGGACATAGTGGGACTTGAGTATATTAGGTTTGATTTGATTTCAGGCACAGGCTCACTGTGAAGTATTCATACCTCCCCCACTATCTCTCAGTTTCTCTTAGGTCTACATAAGCACTGTGCACTTTACTATTAAGTAAAAATGCCTATTTGATGTAATATGGTTGTATATGCCACTCTCTGTATTGTCTCTATAATTGACTTATATTTTTTGCTAACATGTAATAATTTTATACCTTTTTATACATCATCTATTGGACATATTACTCTGCTTTTTCTATCGCATTTGTCACTGTATCTAGTCTATATATTTATTCTGTCTAATTTGTATCTCTATTCTATCTATCTATTCTATTATGATGGTTTGGGATGTGAATTTACTTTACTTGGCTGATGAAATGTCTGGTTTTCTTTGAGATGCGGCACACGCATGGTCCGTGTTTCATGCGATTTTTTTCTCACACCAATTTACTTACATTGGAGAGTTTGAATCGATTTTAGTATCCACTCACAGCATGCTGCAATTTTTATTCCTCAGTTCGATTAGAACTGAGGAAAGATTATCAGATGAGCCCTGGCTCATTTACTAACATTGGTCATACTGCAATGCAATGTTTTCTTGCATTGTACTTGTCAGATTTATATACTCATGGGAGTGAGCCCTAAAACAAAGAATATAATACACTGCAGTATATAAACTGTATATGATAATACAAATATAATATAACAATTGATTAATACAACAAAGCAATATGATCAATTAATGATTAGTTTCCCTATTTTCCCAAAAAAATGTGCAGCTGTGGTTACAATGAACAGACTTGGCCAGCATATCCTTTTCCTAGCCACATGAATGGGGATCCCCAGTTAGTAAAACATATAAGACCAATAATAATTGCAAAAGGATGAATGGAGAAAAAAAATATATTTTATACGCGTAAATCAATTGTAGTCGTTTTACACTTGTGTTTTTTCTGCCTTATTAGGTTGTTGTTATTGCTGAGCTCACGGTTTATTCTGGTTTGTTATATAAGTTAGGATTCATATCTTTCCACCTGCTGTGCAGTCATGGCAAGTTGCCCAGGATTAACTGTGAACTAATGTAGTTTTGTGTCTGACACATTTCCTTGCATGTGTCTACCCCCTCAATGTGATCCTGGTGTTCTATTCAAAGCCCCCTTTCCTGTCTCATTACTTCTTCAAACCCAATATGGAAATGTAATACCCTTCTCGGGCTTCTGTAAGTCATCCGGCTAAAGGAAGGGTGCTTGTTTTGCAGATATACAGTATGTGCACCATGAAAAATCAGTTCAATAGAATCCTTGTCTATGTTTTACATAGTATGTAATTTCAACATCTAGACCAGTATTTCCCAAACTCTAGTCCTCATGGCCCCCTACAGATCAGGTTATTATCAAGGCAGCAGTAATTGCCACAGGTTCTCTCACAATACTGAGGAAATCCTGAAAACATGGGCGCCTTCAAAAAGCAAGAACTGACACACCTCCTTCCCTGCCTGTCAGACGCTGCTCTGATGCTCTGCAGTGCAGAAGCATTGCAGAGCATCAGATCAGCGATCTGTCACAATACAGTGATGTCCCAGGATGGGACAATGTAAAACAGTAAAAAAAAATTTAAAAAAGTAAAAATATATAAAAAAAATCCCCAACTAAAGTACAAAAAAATAAAAAACATTATTCCAATAAAGTTATTTCTGTAAAAAAAATATACAAAAAAGTACAAATAGTTTATATTGCCGCGTCCGGAATGACCTGCTTTATAAAACTGTCCAACTAGTTAACCCCTTCAGTGAACACTGTAAAAAAAGTAAAATAAAAGACGAGGCAAAAAACAATGCTTTATCATCATACCGAAAAAACAAAAGTGCAGTAAAACACGATGAAAAAGACGAATGTAAAAAAAAATGGTACCGCTGAAAACATAATATTGTCCTGCAAAAAACAAATCGTCACACAGCTCCATCAGTGGAAAAATGAAAAAGTTATAGCTCTCACAGTAAAGCGACACAAAAATAATTATTTTTTCTATAAAATAGTTTTTATTGTGTAAAAGCACCAAAACATAAAAAAAATATAAATGTGGTATTGCTGTAATCATACTGACCCGAAGAACAAGCTTCCTTACCAATTTTACCACATATGGATCGTTAATAAAAAAAACAAAAAAATTATTCCTGGATTGCTGGTTTTTAGAAATGAAAGTCCAGCTCACCAGTGCAGCATACCAGGGATCGGAGCAAGGAACCGCTGTGTCAGATGTAGAACATTGCAAAAGGAGAAAATCCAGCTCAACGATGAAGTAAAGATAAAATGGATCTTTATTCACTTGTCATTCCAAATACAGAGAAAAAGTATCAGCATAGATAGCATAGATATAGAAACATAGCTGGGAACATGGACAACCATCATCATACATAAGGAAAGATACCCTCCATAGGCAATATAAGCATAAGAGAAAGAAATGAGGGCTTAAATCTAATGGTGTGTCAATAATAATAAGTCACATCCTGGAAGTATATTGAAAAATATATAAATCCATTTATTAGAAATTATTCATACAAAAAACCAGGACACAATGACATGGAAACAATCACAAACATATCGAAATACAACATGTAAAATACCAATTAGCAGCAGGAGGATAGTAATGTACCCACATGGGGTGGGTGCGAACACAAAATTTGTATAGTTGTAAGAATAGTAATAGTAATTCCAGGCAAGGATAACCAAATATATACAGAGAGTCTGGAAAACCCGAGATCAACAGATTTGAATAATGAAATGTAGTTTGTAGCAGACAATGCTGCAATTACAACTAACGCATGGCAGATCCACTATGCATCTGTGGCTAACATCCACCAGCTATATTATCAAAATACATCGCAATTGCGATCCAGTTAGTAACGCTCAATGTGAGCGAATCACAATTGAGATCAAGTTAATGACGCTATATATCCAGACCCAATGTAAGTACTTGATAATAATGTAGTCATAAGGTTACCTTGCCAGTGGTGTGTTCGCGTCCCCACATCTCCCGTGAGATGCATAGTGGATCTGCCATGCGTTAGGGAACTTGTCTCCATGTGTGATAAGCACCTTGAACCCCAAAGTGCTTCACTGAAGTTTATAATGTTGAGCCGTAAAAATAAAGAAATCACATTTTTCACCGGAGAAATTGCAACATGCAATTTGTTGTGTAATTTCTCTTGACTATGCCGATACCCAATATGTGGACAAAACCTACTGTTTGGGCGCATGGCATGACTTGGAAGGGAAAGAGCACCATTTCACTTATTGAATGTAAAATTTTCTGGAATAATTAGCTGGTGCCATGTCATGTTTGGAGAGCCACTGATGTGCCTAAACAGTGGAATCCGCCCACAAGTAACACCATTTTGGAAACTAGACCCCTCAGGGAACTTATCGAGACTTGTGATGAGCATTTTGAACCCCAAGGTCCTTCACAAAAGTTTATAACTTTTGGACCGTGAAAATAAAAAATCGAAACCACATTTTTCCACAGATGTTTTTTAACCCCAAATTTTGCATTTCACAAGTGTAACAGAAGAAATAGCACCATAATTGTGCAATTTCTCCTGAATACGCCGACACCCAATATGTGGATGAAAACTACTGTTTGGTCGCATGGCAGGGCTTGGAAGGGAAGTAGCACCATTTGACTTTTTGAATGCAAAATTTGTTGCAATAATTAGCAGACATGTCGCGTTTGGAGAACCCCTGATTTAAAAAAAATGTTTTTTCAACCCCAAATTTTGCATTTTCACAAGAATAACAGAAGAAATAGCACCATAAAATTTGTTGTGCAATTTCTCCTGATTACGCCAACACATAATATGTGGACGAAAACTCCTGTTTGGACGCAAGGCGGGGCTTGGAAAGGACCATTTGACTTTTGGAATTCAAAATTTGCTGTAATAATTAGCGGCCACTATGTCGCGTTTGGAGAGCCCCTGATGTGTTTAATTGGTGAAAATTCCTAACAAATGATACCATTATGGAAACTAGACCCCTCAGGGAACTTATATAGATGTGTGGTGAACACCTTGAACCCCCAAGTGCTTCAGAGAAGGTTATAACATAGAGCCGTGAAAATAAAAAATATATTTTTTTCCACAAAAATGATTTTTTAGCCCCCAATTATTTAGTTTCACAGGGGTAACAGGAAAAATTGGACCCCAAAAGTTGTTGTCCAATTTGTCCTGAGTACGCTGGTACCCCATATGTGGGAGAAAACTAAACTTTTTCCCACAAAAATGTTCTTTTAGCCCCAATTTTTTTATTTTCACAAGGGTAACAGAAGAAAATGGACCCAAAATTTGTTGTGAAATTTCTCCTGAATAAGCAGATACCCCATATCTGGGGGAAAATTACCTTTTTGACACATGGCAGGGTTCAGAAAGGAAGGAGTGACGTTTTGGAATGCACACTTTGATGGAATGGTCTGTGGGTGAGTTAGCACATTTGGAGAGCCCCTGATGTGCCTAAACAGTGGAAAAGCCCCACAAGGGACCCCATTTTCAAATCTAGACCCCTCAAGGAATTTGTAGATGTGTGGTGAGTGCCTTAAACCCACAGGTGCTTCACAGAATTTTACAATGTTGATCTGTGAAAATGAAAAAAATATATTTTCAGCAGAACCCTTATAGGAGATGCCATTTTGCAAACTACAGGTCTCAATGAATTCATCTAGGGGTGCAGTGATGATATTGACACAATAGGTGGGTCACGGAATTTTACACCATTGGACAGTGAAGAAAAAAATAATTACATTGTTACAACCAAAATTTGGTTTTAGCTCCAGATTTTACATTTTACTGGGAAATGAGAAACAATGTCACAAAAATGTGTTCTACAATCTCCGCTGAAGGTATAAATAACCCATATGTGGTAGTACAGTGCAGTACAGTGCTACTTAGCCATACGGCGAAACTCAGGAGGGACTGATCACTATTTGCCACCTAGAGTGCATAATTTCCTAGAATAGTATGTTGACTCCATATACAGAGCCCCGAACTGCTAGAAAAGCAGTATCCCCTCAAGTAACCCCATTTTGGAAATTACCCCCCTTTGGGAATTTATCTACAGGTATATTGACAGTTTTGACTCTATGGATGTTTTCAATTTGAGAATTTTACCCCTTAGTGACAGAGCCAATTTGCTACTTAATGACCAGGCCAAAAGGTTATAACTGTGGAACACTTTAACAGATCCCGCTGATTCAGAGACTGTTTTTTCATGATATATTGCACTTCATAGTAGTGGTAACATTTCTTTAATATGACTTGTGTTTATTTATGAAAAAAAAGGAAATATGGCAATAATTTTTAAAATTTTGCAATTTTCAAGCTTTTAGTTTTTATGCCTTAAATTAGAGAGATATTTCACACAAAATACTTAATAAATTACATTTCCCACATGTCTACTTTACATCAGGATAATTTTGGAAACAACATTTTTTTTTTGTTAGGATTAAAATTTGACCAGTGATTTCTCATTTTTACAACAAAATTTACAAAACCACTTTTTTTAGGGACCACCTCACATTTGAAGTCACTTTGTGGGGTGTACATGACAGAAAATACCCATAAGTGACACCATTCTAAAAACTGTACCCCTTGAGATACAGAAAACTACATTCAAGAAGTTAATTAACCCTTTACGTGCTTCACAGGAACTGAAGCAACGTGGAAAGAAAAAATAAACATTTAACTTTATTTCACAAACATTTTACTTAAAAAAGAAACTGACGACAAAATTTGTTGTGCAATTTGTCCTGAGTACGCTGATACCCCATATATGGGGGTAAACCACTGGTGCACGAAAGAGCTCAGAAGAGAAGGAGCGCTGTTTGACTTTTTCAATGCAGAATAGGCTGGAATTGAGATCGGATGCCATGTCGCGTTTGGAGAGACGCTGATGTGCTTAAACAGTGGAAACCCCTCAGAAGTGACACCATTTTGGAAACTAGACCCCCAAGGAACTTATCTAGATGTGTGGTGAGCACTTTGAACCCCCAAGTGCTTTACAGAAGTTTATAATGTAGAGCCGTGAAAATAAAAAATCATATTTTTCCACAAAAGTGATCTTATCGCTCCCAAATTTTTATTTTTACAAGGGTAACAGGAGAAATTAGACCCCCAAAGTTGTTGTGCAATTTGTCTTGAATACGACGATACCCCATATGTTTGGGTAAACCACTGTTTGAGCGCACGGTAGAGTTCGGAAGGGAAGGAGCGCCGGTTCACTTTTTCAATTCAAATGTCATGATCCAGGCCGGGGTTTGTTTCTTGTTATTCTCTCCCCGGTCTAGTCATGCAAGGGTTAACTTTCTATACCTTGTTTTGGGAGCGGTGCTGCTATTTTAGTCCACTGTTAACTGCAAGCAGTGTCAGTTATAGTTCTGCCTCTGGCTTCAGCGGCTGACCCTGTTATACCCTGATTTGTCCTCTGCCCGTTTACCTAGGTCCTGTTCCAGTTCTCCCCTGTGACTTCGCACGTCTAGGTACTTGCTATCTGTGTTGTGACCCTTTGGTATTTGATCCGGCTTGTCCTCTGACCTATTTACTATCTTCTGTCTCTGTCATTCCTGCTCTTGACTGGCTCTGATTTCCCTGGCTTGCTTCTGACCACGAGTATGCTGTGACCTCTGGTACTTCGCTTCCCTCTCCGTTGCTGACTC
>VIAB01007307.1:59787-79112 GCA_009801035.1 Oophaga pumilio | reverse complement strand
ACCAGGAAAGCTGCCCATGGATCTGGAGCTTGGTGTTGTATAACAAGAAGCAAATGTAACTACTGAAGACTGGGACACAAACAGACAGGAACAGTACAGAAAAGTACAGGCCTGCGTTGAAGATAGTCTCAATCGAGTAAGGGACAAACAAGCAGATCACTACAACAAAAGTGCGCCAGCTGAACCTTTCGCACCTGGTGAAGTCGTACTGAAAAGAAAGAGTAGGATACACAAACTCGACGATCAATGGAAAGGGAGCCCTACGTTGTACAGGATTCGAGGTTTGACAACAAGAAAACGTGTATAATCAGCAAAGATGGAGGAAGAACGACTACAACTGTATCCAGAGATCACCTAAAGTTGTGTCCGGATCCGTTAAAGCTTCAGGAGGAAGAACCTGTTGTCAATAAAGAAGAGCGTGATGAAGCAGTCATACATACAGATTTAGAAGATTTCCCCGCGGATTGGCCCAGAATTAGAGAAGCTGTAATCATTCCCGTACTCCAATTCTATCAACCACAAGGAGAACCTCTACATCCAGTTGCACTGGCTGTTGCAGTAGAGTCAGTTCCAGAGGAACCTGCTCCAGTGGAATCCCAAGAAACAGATTCTCAAGAAGCTGAATCTCAGGAAGAAGGGTCCCCTGTCGAGACAGAACCGGTTCACCCAACTGGAAGTATATTTGCCAGATCCCTAGAGAGGTTAAGGCAGTATTACAACCTACAAGCACGCAGGACAAACAGGGTAACTGACACCTCACCTACCACTACACCACGTAGGTCAGTACGCATAACAAAGGGGCAATTACCTGTTAGGTACAGAGAGTAAGACCTAACAAATGTAAATAATTGTCTAGAATCACTGTATATAAGTGTATATATTGTTGCTTGTGTTATGCCTTAGTATACCGTTGTTTATTGGTCTGTTTTCCTTTTTGATATTGAAACAAGTGAATGGACATTAATTTTACTTGTTCCCCCTATCCTTTGAGCATCCTTCTTCCAAAAGAGACAGGGACTTTTATGGTTGCTCATTTCCTCGTTGTTGTGCTAATGTATATAGTTATTCATTCATCTGTTATGCAACAGTTCAAGAGTGCCTTACCTCCCGTAAGGGAAGAGTTAATTATACAATGTTTTATTGTTCTTTGTTTTGTATTTCAGCCCCGGAGTGCTGAGTTCTACTAGGGGGGAATGTGGAGCCCAGCTGCGACTGGATTCATATTTCCTAGAAGGGTGCACTGAAGGAAGACACCACTAGAGGTCATTATATACATTCACACATCTTCACCCATCCTAAGACCACCAGAGGGAGCTGTTTAGTCTTATAAAAGGAGAGTGAACACAGGAAGAACTAGACAGTCTAGAGAGAGCAGAGTGTGTGCAGTCTGGCACACGGAGCAGAGTAGAAAGTTTAGTCTCCTCAGAGAGTGCTGAAGTCTGCAGCTTGAAGCTTAGTTCAAACGAGTGGAGGCTAGTAAAAGTTGAACGGAAACCACTCCAGCCTAGTCAGAGCTGAGTCAAGTGAGTGCAGCTCAGTGAGAAAGCGTGCCGACGCTTAGAGAGCGGTGAAGAGGCAGCAAACCAACTGCCAGTGTGTGATTGTGTGAGGGCACGAGTAGGACGAAAGGCGAGTGGAGCAAGTGAGGGATATAGGAGCCTAAACAGCTCATCCCAATTATTCAACCGGACACCGGGGTCCGAGCCTATAGGGATCTCCACGACCTATTAGGAGAACACCGGAGTTCCTGGAGGACTATAAGTCCCAGGAGTACCACAGACCTGACATGTAACCGGGCCAGGAGGACGGAGTCCAGCAAGCAGGTACCTGCAAGTGGAGACTGTGTACTTCCAGAGAAGGCTCAATCACAAGGTCAGCCAGGTGCAAGACTTAGACCAAGTTAGGCTCAGCTACAAGCGGTCCAGGACTTTATCACAAGAAAGACAAGGAGCAGGAGGCCACACACCTACTCAGTGGAGGAATCTGGATGTGCATCCTTCACCCTACAGTGCTCCGGGGAGTGCCTGCAACATCTTCAGTAAAGGTACAGAAAGAGACTTATGTGTGTGTGTCCATCTTATTATTCCTACCATCGGATCCTCCTCCGCTCTGTACCCTTACATTCTATCTACCCTGAAGGACCCAGCCTTAGCTGTGGAAGGCTTGACACCTTGCTGCCCAATACCAACCCTTCAGCAGATCCGCATAGCAGCGCTGGTCACCCTGACCAGGCACCACAGGTGGCGTCACGAATCCCCATTCCAATATTCCATTCACCTGTAAATATCCCACATTAAGGGATGAGCACCAGAGCCACGGACTGAGCTGTGTCGCCGTGACATCCCCCCATTGTAGTCTATAGGCTCAGATCCGAGTTCCCATTGCTCTGGAGGGCGACTTAGTTGCGCTATACTGCACTGCAGCAGCATTACAGCAGAATTGGCTGTAATTGAGATCGGATGCCATGTCATGTTTGGAGAGCCCATGATGTGTCTAAACAGTGGAAAACCCCCACAAGTGACCCCATTTTGGAAACTAGACCACCAAGGAACTTATCTAGATGTGTGGTGAGCACTTTGAACCCCCAAGTGTTTCACTAAAGATTAAAACGCAGAGCCGTGAAAATAAAAAAAACATTTTTTTCATAAAAAATATTTTTTTAGCCCCTAATTTTTTATTTTCACAAGGATAACAGGAGAAATTGGACCCCAAAAGTTGTGCAATTTGTCCTGGGCACTCTGATACCCCATATGTGGGGGGGAACCACTATTTGGGTGCATGGCAGAGTTCGGAATGGAAGGAGCACTGTTTTGGAATGCAGACTTTGATGGAATAGTCTGCGGGCATCATGTCCTGAGTACGCTGATACCCCATATATGAGGGGTACCAGGGTTTGGGCACATAGCACAGCTCGGAAGGGAAGGAGCACGGCTTTGGAATGCAGACTTTTAAGGAATGGTCTGCGGGAGTCATGTTGCATTTGCAGAGCCCTTGATGTGCCTAAACAGTGGAAACACCCGAATTCTAACTCCAACCCTAACCACAAAAAAATCCTAACGCTAATCCCAACACTAACCATAACCCTAACCACAACCCTAACCCCAACACATCCCTAATCCCAACCCTAACTATAATCTTAACCCCAACACACCCCTAACCCTAATCCCAACCCTAACCATAACCCTAACCACAAACCTGACCCTAACACACCCCTATTCCTAATCCCAACCCTATCCCTAATCTCAACCCTAACCCTAATCCCAATCCTAACCCTAAACCCAACCCTAACTGTAATCCCAACCCTAACCCTAAACTCTAACTTTAGCCCCAACCCTAACTCTAGCCCTAACGTTAGCCCCAACCCTAACCCTAACTTTAGTCCAAACCCTAACCCTCACTTTAGCCCCAATCGTAACCCTAACTTTAGCCTAACTCTCTTTCTTTTGGAAATTAATACATTTTTTTATTTTATTATTTTTCCCTAACTAAGGGGGTGATAAAGAGGAGGTTGAGGTACTATTTTTTTTTGATCACTGTGATAGGGTCTAACATAAAGTGACCAAAACTAATAGGAAAAATCTCCTATTTGTTGCCGGGTGTCGGCATGCAGATCTCAGCTGGCACACTGCGCAGGCACCCACCATTTTCTTCTCAGAAGAAGATGATGACACCCATGAAGGGATGCAGGAGAGACTAGGAGCACCGGAAGGTACCGGGGGGATCAGGGACCCTATTTTTCTCTCTTCTAATGTGCGATCACATCAGAGGAGAGAGAAATTAACTGGCAAATCTGACTTTTTTTTTGTGGTTGCCGTTATACCGTTATTAACGGCGATCGCAACACCGGGGTCGGTAAAAACTGACCCGAATCATGTTCTCTGGGGTCTCGGCTATCCCCCGGCAGCCGAGACCTCGGACAAATTCTGATGCTGGGTCACTATAACCTTAAACCTCAGCGCCGTGAATTCATGGTGCGGTGGTTTAAGCACCCTTAACTGCCACAGTGAAAAGGCGTATCGGCGATCTTTAAGGGGTTAAACATTTGTGCCAAAACATATCACCACTGTTAAATATCACAACTTACTGTAGTAATGCTTTTTGCAGATTTTTGGTTAAAACAAATTAATTTCCCTTTCCCAAAAAAGAACCAAGTAGCAACAAAGTAGAAACATGGGCTAAAAGTGCAGCAATAACCCATAATGTAGTTGTGGGGTATTTGATTTATTACAACAGTTAGAAAATCTTAACATTTTTGTATTTTAAATTCATTTTTTAAATTTATTATTTATTAATTGTGTTCCCCATGAACAAAAATGCAATGTAACTCTAAAATGTTAACGAAGGGAGAGTACAATTGCAAAAGTTACAGTTAATATTCAACAATTTAAATGTGTCATTTTTTAAATGGTTAAAAAAAAATAACACCCTTTTACAAAAAAATTACAGGACAGAAAAAGCTAGGTATTCTAACGTCACAAAAGTGAGCACCTGCAACAATCAGCTGTATTTAGGTAGCACATACGGTCTAATATTGGACTGTTACAACAAGGAAGTGTGCAAAAAAAATTTTTTTTTACAAAATGCACTCTCCTCGCCTACACACTGCTTCCTCTCCATACTGCTCCCTAATGCTATGCCTCCCTCATAAAACTCTCATTTCTTCAGCTCTATTGGAGTGCTTACTTTAACGCCGTTTTCTCCTCCACCTGTGTGGAACACGAGTGATCACAGCAACGTGATATTGTGACCTCATTACGTAGCTCTACGTCTTATTGACCCAGGAAGTGCCAGTGAGAAGACCTTCAACTATAATCACAACTGAAAGACACGAGTACAATTGAATTCCGGGAGTCGTCTTTTACATGTTCTTTGAGTTGGCTGCCAGTTTATCAACTGGCTCGAAGAATAGTTAAAACCCATTTCTGGAGGGTGACAATATGCCACTTCTTGGGAAACACCTTGCACCTTGTGCACCTGGGCACATGTCCCACCTTCACCCTCTACTAGTTTTGCCCCTGCATTAATTGTATTATAAAGCAAGGGTCACAGGAGCCCTGGCACAAACAGTGAAGCAGCATTTGTTGTTATCGAATTTCTTTTTGTATCTTCCAAAATGAGATTTACCACCAGGTATTGCAATATAATCCACATATTCATAAACTGAAGATTATAGGCTAGGAAGTTCCTACTGTACAAAATGGGAACTGTAAAGCTTCATTTGGCAGAGGTGAGTATTAGAAAAAGTCAGCTAAGGCAAAAGGAACATTGCTTGTTATAGATTGCAACTGAGATGGATCTTAGGAATGAATGCTAGAGCAAGCGGATCTGAACTCGTGAGCAACATGTAGAACATATAGACTATATCATCATTGCTCCCACAAGACAATTATAACTTTCATATAACTTACTTTATGTTATCTGCAACATTAATTATTGTGTCAAGGCAGGGTTCTCCTTTGTGTGCATTTTTGCTTGTCAGTTGTTGTAAGTTGATTGAAAAAGTGTGAAAAATTTCATTTAGCATCCGTCATTTAGTCTGTTGCCCACTGAAGTCAGGGGCCATGGAATGATTAAAAGCCATCACAGCCTTTTAAAAAGATATCCTTATAAAAATTAACAAGTGTTAGAAGCATCAATAAATTTCACATAATACAATTCACATTTTTCCCTAATTCATATGAAAATGACCTAAACCAAAACCCTTGTAAAACTGAATGTCATTACTCACAAGCTCACTCCCATTACACTACAAATTCTTATACTCGGAGTCGTGAAAATTATTCCTTTCTCTCCCCAGTAGCCAAACTTGTATTCGGAATCACGTTATATTGAGGATGAAAAAGTACTTTTATGTTTGTACTGCTTACCTTATTTCATGCTACATTGTTGATAATGAGTTTCTGAGAATAGAAATATTATTTTACCATTATGTTTTGCTGCATCACTCATAGGAGAACGGATTTGGGGGGAACTGGAAAGAGTCACAATGGCTACAAGCATTCGGTATGCACCAACAAAAACGTTTCTTTGGCCAGCAACATTACTTGTTTTATTGCGTTTCGTCTGATTGGCAGTAGTAAAAGATAATCTTTTAGAATTCAGACAAGCTGATAGTACCTGGATAAATTAAAATTTAGGCTTTGAATGTATCCTTAAAGTGAATCTTTCAGCAGGATTTTGCTACCTCATCTGAGAACAGAATGCTATAGGGAAAGAGACACTGAATCCAACACTGTATCACTTAGTTTATTGGGTGCAGCAGTTCTAACACAGAGTCTCTCTATGTACATTGGCTATAGACAGTGAGCTGCTTATCACAGGGGGGGTGGAGACAGACTAGCACTGCACCAGTTAGTCACAGCAATGATAATGTCCTAGTGACAAAACATTCAGTGTAAGTAAACAAAAGCACACAGCCTGACTTGTGACAAATGGTTGAATTCAGTGTTTTAACCCCTACCTCATGCTGCCCTCAAATTTCATAGCAAAAACCTGCTGACAGATTTCCTTTAATCCATGATAATGACTAGAGAAGAGCAGATCTGGTGAGATTCAAATCATCAAAATGCATGGATACTGGAAAATTCGATTCCCAGTGAGTTTATTCTCTGCAAATTGAATGTTCCCTTTTGTGCATTGGGGTCTTTCTAGACCCCAGAGCATAATAAATGTAACAGGTTAACTATGAAAAATACAAACAACATTTATCTTAATGTTCACCTGTCCCAATTCACCTGCTGCATCCGATACCTGCCCTCTGGTCCTCAGGGCCTCTTTATCCCATAGTCACATGCTAGTGTTCAGAGTTTTCTTTAAGCAATTTTTATTACTGCACAAATCAGTATGGCAGCTATACCATGTATACTGTACTCTAGCTAGCATCTCCTCATAAAAGTAAGTACACCCCTTGTGTGCTACTACTAGTACTCACAGATCAGAGCTGCTTTCTACCTGCATGGCCAAGCGCCTGTGCCCTTTGTAAACTCCATCGTGGCACGTTGGTCAGTGGAGTGGAGATGGGTGGAGATGATGTCACTGTCACGTGACTTGAGGCGTGGAGCTTGTGTGCAGAGACTGGGAAAGAAATTGAAACAGACCATTTTCTCATGTGGTTAGTGCTCTCTGAATCTGAGCAATGCTGGGAGACAGCTGTAGTTCTAGTTAGCATATACCCTTCCTGTAATATCACTGTCACATGGCCTTGGCATGCTGGGAATTGTAATTCTCCTTATACCTCCTTTCTCCCTACAATGTAATTTTCAGACTGTAGTTTTCTCTAGTATCACATAACAACAGTAATGTCTTCACTCTAGAACAAGACTTCTGCCTGTGACCAGCCCTTGAAGGTCATGGCATGGTAAATCATTGGAACATCATGATGCGTCATGACTCTTTGAGTACCAGTTTCTTCATTCTAGAACAGGGCTTCTGAATGTGACCATTCCTTGAAAATCGTGATACATGATGATGAGCTGTGACCTCTGAAACCTGGTCCTGAAATTTTAAATCAGTGAAATCAATGTCACGACTCAGCTGTCGGGTGACCCGAGACCAGGCGCTCATCACTGTCCCTAACACTAGGAGGGCACCCTAGCTTGCCCTATTCCCCGGGATACTTCTGAAGGTGAAGTTGCCGGGGCCTTCACCCTTGCCTTATCTCCTGAATCAGTCCTCCAACTGTTTCCTTCCCCCACTCAGGGAAGAGGGGAGCTGCCGTGTACCAGAGTACACCAACCTGACAAACAAGGCAACACGAACAAGGGGTAACTGAAAATACCAGGCATACAAATATTCACCCACCATAACAGAGGAATGCACTGGGGAATGGAGGATGGGGAAAAAAACAAAATAAGAGTAGGGAAGGGAATTATCACACTTGCAAACACACTCATCAGTCACAGATAACTCCTCCAAACTCCTCATATAAGCATCAAAAAACACCTCACCTTCAAGCCATGCAGCATAAGCTAGCTCTGACGATGTGTTACAATCAGGACCCAGATTATATGGGGATGGGAGTGGCTAACCGAACTCAGCTGAGAGCTAAGACTCCCAGATCTCCCAACATGGCCGATTAACCCCTGTTCTGTCAAAAGAAACACCATTTAAAAGAAGGTGAAGTGCTTCTTTTCAGTGCAGGAGTAGGAGCAATAAGACGCTGCAGTCTTCTGGCTCCTCTCTGTTGTGGTTAACAGGGTGACAATCAGAGGCTGAATTAATTTTTTGCATATCGCATGCAATAGTTTTTGTAATAGAAGGAATAATTGTTTTATACAAAAAAATTCTCAAAAATCCAAATCTGTGTTACTTGTCAACTTTTACATTTGTACATGTCACACCAATACAGCGCTTTTTGCCATTTTTGAAAGGGGGTTAAATGTTGTTGAAAAAATATCCCAAAAAAATTAAAACTGTAGAAATTTAACTGTGCATTTTTTTGCACTTCTGTTTTGCTAGCCAATATGACAACCGTACACACCAAATCTATACTTCGGCCTGTTGACACATTTTGCTTTCTGTACCTGTACATACCTGCTTAGCCTAGTTTTCTACATCTTTTTTGGCAAAAGAAAGTTGAATAAATTGGAATTGAAAAGAAATTGTTAAAAATGAATTATAGTGTTGCACAAAATGTACAGTAGGGTATAAGAAAAGTAAGAATGGCAATGGACAGGGTAGTGCTAAAGAATAAAACCCCAATACCTCGGCTAAGAATACACCACCACTATCACTATCAGGTTAGCTGCTCGGTACTATCAAATTCAGGCCACAATTGCCTCTTTTGCCTTCAGCAAGCATATTAGTAGGGATGAATCAGAAAGAACATATGGCACCTCACTCATCTCAATGATACTACTTCTAAGGCCGGGGTCACACTTAACGTATGAAAAATCAGTCCAAGCCTCTTGGCCGAGAGTCGCGCGGTTGTTCTCCATATGGTCATCCATGTGTAATACATTTGCAATGTGATGATGGATTTCCTCGCATAAATGTATCCGTATGACATCTGTATGGCATCTGTATGACATGTGTATGGCTTTACATTTCTCACTGATTTTCCTCGTTGAATTTAATTGCTCAGTGGGCTGAAATTAGGAAAATGTGTGGGCATTTGTCGCAAGCTAGACTGATGGCCCGTGTGATATCCGAGTTTTTCTCGCACCCATAGGCTTGCATTGGCGAGACTCGGCCGATATATGCATACAATCGCAGCATGCTGCGATTTCTCTTGCACGCAGAATACGCCCAATAAAAAAACGGTGATGGGAGCTGCCCCATAGATTAACACTGGTCCGAGTGCTATGCGATGTTTTCTCACATAGCACTCGTTCGTATTCAACGCTAGTGTGACACCGGCCTAACAGTGACACGCTCAGTTTGAGTCAATATTTCCCATAGAACAGTTTGCCTTATCACAAATGTCAGAAAGGGACCATTTTTGGACCAGTTGTTTTATTACAGTATTTTAAAAAAAAAACACGAAAAGTGCCATTAAACTATCTGCTAATTACCACTGGAGTACAATCTGTTTCTATGGTGAAGTCACCTGGTAATTTTTTTAAATTCGACAAACCTGCTGAACTTGAATTTTAAAATATTCATTCATATTACTGAATTATCTGAAAAATATTTAGACTTGAGAGTCTACATTTTTTTCTATCTACTGGCTAACACGGTACGAAGATACACATCTTTTGAATTATCTGAGTTATTTCACGCTCATCTGCTATTAGCAATACCACTTTAATAACCACCTTACATTTCCTATTGGTCACAAGAAACTGGCCTGTATTTAATCACTTTAGGCAGATTAGTTATTTATCTGTCATTTTGGTCATGTTCTAGGAATGTGATCATTGCACACTTTATAGGTGCTATATGAAGTGACTAAGCTACTTAGTTAACCTACTGTAAATGGAAGTGAGAATTGGTATATAATTACTTTTATATATGAGCAATAAACTTTTAAACACTGTATGCACACTTATTAGGCAAGTGAGCACTTTGACCACATCATCCTTTTTATTCAGATATTTCAACTTCAAGCTGTATAAACTTGAATATTTATTATTATTATTATTATTATTGGATGAAGCAAATCAGGTGACTTGTATTTGTGTAAAGAGGAGGGTGCGGCCTAAGGATATCACCACCCTTTAATAAGGTGTATACACTGCAGAATTTTTAGTCAGTTTGTTTTTCTATAAGGCATACAATCCCATAATGAGTTTTTTTTGATGTTGCAGATTTTTGTCATGTTTTAAACAAAGCTGCTTTGTTTTTGATACTTCTTGGTATGTGACTTTGACAAATCTTTATTGATACAGTCATATGCGGATTACATGCATTTTCCGTCACAGAAACACACTAAAAACGTATGTGCGTTTTCTTATCTGCAGATTCTCAGCATCGAATGCAAGTATATGGGAGAAATCTGCACATAAGACTCAGTGTACCCACAAAAGAAATTGACTAGTTGCAGATTTGAAACAATCACCACAGGTCACTTTACATTAACCCCTTAACGACTGCCGATATGCATTTTAACGGCGGCAGTTAAGGGTACTTAAACCACAGCGCCGATAATTAACGGCGCTGAGGTTTAAGGTTATAGCGCCCTCCAGCGTCAGAATTTCTCTGGTTGTCTCGGCTGACGAGGGTAGCCGAGACCCCAGAAAACATGATTTGGGTCAGTTTTAACCGACCCCGGTATTGTGATCACTGTTATTAACAGTATAACGGCGACTGCAAAAGAAAAAAGTCTGATTTGCCATTTAATTTCTCTTTAAATTAAAAAAAATAGCTAAAAAAATGGTTTTGTAAATTTGAGAAATGAGAAACTGCTGGTCAACTTTTAACCCTTAGACCTTCCTAACAAAAATAAATTGTTTCTAAAATTGTGCTAATGTAAAGTAGACATGTGGGAAATGTTATTTATTACCGGTAAGTATTTTTTGTGTGACATATCTCTCTGATTTAAGGGCAAAAAAATTAAATTTTGAAAATCGCCATATTTCCGATTTTTTCATAAATAAACGCAAGTCATATCAAAAAATTTTTACCACTATCATGAAGTGCAATATGAAGCACAAAAACAGTCTGAGAATAAGAAGGATCCGTTAAAGCATTCCAGAGTTATAGCCTCAAAAATTAACAGTGGTCAGAATTGTAAAAATTGGCCTGGACATTAAGTACCAAATTGGCTCTGTTTAAGGGGTTAAGCAAAATAAAGCATAGTGAGCTGAAGATTTCTATAAATTCCATCAATTCTAATGGAACTATAAGATGGTGTGTTTTTGACAAAGCAAAATATTTAGCATTAAAAACTCACCAAAAAGTCATCATGGGCACACAGCCTAAGGCACTCTTCACATGTCCGTTTTTTATGTCTGTAGGCAATCCTTTTTTTAAGGACTGCAAATATGGACATACGCACACCCATTGTAATCTATGGTGGTGTGAACATATCAGGTTTTTCACACCGACTGTGTATCCATGTGAAAAGCCTCCAGACATGTCAGTTTTTATGAGCAGCACAGGCAAATTGTGTGCTGCAAACGTGCACACTGATGACACATGAATGAGATCTGTGTGCCATCAGCGTGACACCGACCGGCACCTGGGAAAAAGTGGTACAGTTCGCGATGATCCCAGGTGCTTGCTGTTAAAGGCAGCTCTCATCTTTGTTGCATGGTCTCCCTGAGATTAGCGCAACTAGGCAACAATGATGGGAATTGTATTCAGCACCCAATGTTTACCTCCTGCGTAAAATTAGAATTAAATGCAAAAAAAATGCATAATTTTCAGAACCAGCAGAAGGAAAGCCCACAGCTGGGGGCTGATGTTAATGATATGGGAAAAGGGACAATATCTCAAAAGGTTTCCAGGCAATTAATAAAAGTTTACAGCTGTTTGGTGAGTTTGGTGAGCCTTTATTGTTGAGTTTGCGGAGGACTCCAGAAAAAAAAAAAGACATAGGGTCCCCTATAAAATCAAACCAGCAAAGGCTACACAGACAGCTGTGGGTTGATATTAATGGCTTGGGAAGCAGCCAGATATATTGACCCACTCCCAGGTTACCAACATCAGCTCTCCTGGAAATGGCGCATTCATAAGATGGACCAAATCTGGCTCTTAGCCTTGCTCTTTCCCCTTGCTCTGTGGTTATGGCAAGTGGAATGCTAGGGTTGGGTTGATGTCAGTTTTGTACTGTCAGCTGACAAGCCCAAGCCCAGGGGTTAGTAGTGTTGAGGCGTCTATAAGACGCTCCCATTACTGACCCCTTAGTAAGTTTTGAAATAAACACACAGAAGAATAAAGCCCTTTATTTGATACTCAATTCAATAATAACAAAGCTATACTCACCTTTACTCCTATAATCTATCAAAGCCCGTGTCCTCTGTAAAATAACAAAAATAATAAACAACCAGGTTCCTCATCTGTGCACCAAGAAGATAATCTACAGATGTTTTCCTTGATTGGATTTGAACCCAGGACTCCAGAGCTGCAAGGCTGCAGTGCTAACTATAGAGCTACCATGCTGCCCTAATAGTGGTATGCACTCCCCATAGCCCTCCATATAGTATAATGCACCCCATAGTTCTCCGTATAGTATAATGCACTTCCTATAGTCATCCATATAGGATAATGCACACTTTATAGTCCTCTATATAGTGTAATTCACCCTATAGTCCTCCATATGGTATAATGCACCCCTATAGTCCTCTATATAGTATAATGCACCCTAAAGTCCTCCATGTATTATAATGCAACCCCTATAGCCCTCCATATAGTATAATACACCCATAGTCCTCCATATAGTATAATGCACCCCTATAGTCTTCCATATAGTATAATCCACCTCATAGTCCTCCGTATAATATATGCACCTCATAGTCCTCCATATAGTATATAGAGCATAGCCATTCTAGGTGCTGTTAGCTGCATTCAGGGTGAGATGCCATCAAGTGGGGGCACCATTGCATTATCTTAGCGTGCTTCGCCTTCAGATAGGGACAGACCAGGGACAGAGTAAGGCTTTTACCAGTCTGAAAAGAAATCTGTCAGGTTTAGATTTTTGTCCCCCTAATTTGTTTGCCACCCTTGTGCTTGTGCAATCATAACAACTTTGGTGTTACAATATTCTATATGGAGGACTATAGGGTGCATTATACCATATTGAAAACTATGGGGTGTATGTATCTATATGGAGGACTTTTGGATGCATTTTACTATATTACTATATGGAGGAGAATGAGGGTGCATTATACTATATGGAGGACTATAGGGGGTACATAATATTATATGGAAGACAATATGGGGTCCATTATACTATATGAAGGACTATAGGGTGCATTATACTATATGGAGGACAATGGGATGCATTATACTATATGGAGGACTATGAGGGTGCATTATACTGTACGGAGAATTATGGGGATGCATTATACTGTATGGTGAACTATGAGGGTGCATTATACTGTATGGAAGACTATGGTGGTGCATTATACTATATGGAGGACTATGGGAATGCATTATACTATATGGAATAGTATAGCAGGTGCATTATATATATATATATATATTATGAAGGGCTATGTGGGTCTTATTATACATAATGGAGGCCTATGGGTTGCATTATTCTATATGGGAGGCATTGGTGCAACTTTTGCATTCACACATGGTGCAAAAAAGATAACGGGGCCGCAAGTAAATGGCCAAGTCTATTATTAATTCATACTTCTGATTTTATATGTAACATATTTCTATGGAAAGTTCTCCACAATTTTATATGGAGAATGACAAGTTTCTTTATGATTTTGGCAGCAGTTGCCATTACTTTGATGTAAAGAATGAATGTATAACCAATGTAAAAATATTCAGTGCCTTCACATGATCAAAGGAAATGAAACAGTGACATTGTCACCTACAATTCATTGTGCATGCCTGGCCTATTTAAAGTTAATAATTACTGAATTGTGACATAACGAAAGTTTTCTAAACAAGAATGTGAATGGGAATCTTATTTAGTAAGCAAACATTTTCTTTGGGAGCTCAATGTACTTATTCTCGCTGACTCATTTATGCAATTGGCAAGCGATGCCAAAAGACAGCATATTGGATTTCTGCTCTCAAACTTTTCCATTACTTGTGTAGCCACAAGAATGAGAATGCCAATAGCCTGTTAGCGTTTGTGGCACAGAATAATATTCAGTGATGATAACCTATTTTTATAACACTTTATTTGATACTGTATATAATGTTTTTTTTTATAGATTCTTCATCTGTCATCTTGTATGAAGCTACAAAGCGCAATAGGGCCTCCTCTAGGTATTAGGGTTAGAAGTTTGTTGAAATCTTCTCACCTGTAAGGGTTGTGTGTGATACAACCACTATCATAGCACAGTTTTTAGTCATTGCAATATCCACACACTTGTTTACAATAGAGAAAGCCAGATTGAGTGGTCTTCAAGTGCGCTACTGATTCTAGAACGGATCCGAATGCAAATTAATTGAAGATGGTTTATTTATCAACGCGTTTCGGGGTCAAATCCGATTCCTTCCTCAGGACACCAACATCGTTCTTGAATCAGCAGCGCACTTGATGTCCACTCACTCTGGCTTTCTCTATTGATCTGTCGACAATCTTGTATGTTGTCTTTTAATACTTTATACAGTTGTTATTGAATTATGTTTGTCGCCTCATATATTTAACACATTATGGAAGACAAAAAAACAACTCCTTTTAGGAGTTGGTCACTCAACTGTTTCTCAGATCTTGATTGTCATGTACCCTCCTGTTCTGATGCACTCTTAATTGGTGTGTCATGACAGTTTTGTAATTTTGCCAATAAATTTCATAATCTAACAAACCTATCATTTAAGACTAAAGTGTTCACATTAGAGTCATGGGTTTTGTTAATTGGAACTATTTGTGGAAAAATGATCATATCTTATTCTGATGAACCCCAAAAACCTAGAGTTGGGCTTCTGTCAAGATTCGGTCAGGTTACAGTAGTTTTAATTGTATATCAAACAAAAATTCTGGAATCCTAACAATTCTATTATGAAGAGAGCTGTTGCTATTTCATTTTGGCTTGAATTAATCACTTGCTCAGCAACTTACTGTATTTTCAATGCAGTCAGTACTTTATAAGCAGGAGATAATTACTGCAGGAATAGGTTTCATGTGCCTGGCAGTCCTGCTAATCTGTATGACCCTGCCCCACCACTGATAGGCAGCTTACTGACAATGTGCAGTGTACACAGAAATCTGACAATCAGTAATGTGGGTTATACACAGCTCAGCATTTATAGTACTGATATCTACAGCAGAGAAATCAGGAATTTTTTCAAAACTGCACAAGGCCCCCGTCTCACATAGCGACGCACCAGCGATCCCGACAACGATATGAACTTGTCAGGATCGCTGGTGTGTCGCCAAACAGGCAGCTCAGGCAGCGATCAGGACAGCGACACTGAGGGTAACGTCGTTTAGTAACCCGCAGTGTACGTTGGATACCAGCCCGCTGATGCAGGGAGCTGGTAACCAAGGTACACATCGGGTTTCCAGGCGCTGCGCGGTTCCTGGAAACCCAATGTGTACCTTGGTTACCAGCTCCCCTGCAGCAGCGCGCTGGTATCCAACGTACACATCGGGTTTCCAGGCACAGCTCCGCGCCTGGAAACCCGATGTGTACCTTGGTTACCAGCTGATCGCTAGTCTCCTGGATGCCACACGCAGCGATGCGTGCTGGCCAGCGGGAGACCAGCGATAAAAAAAAAGTCAAGGCATTTCTAACACGACCAGCGATTCACAGCAGGGGCTTGATCGCTGGTACGTGTCAGACATAGCGAGATCGCTGTTGCGTCACAAAACTTGTGACTCAGCAGCGATCTCGCTAGCGATCTCGCTCTGTGAGACGGGGCCCTAAGTCTCTGCCCTTACATTGTGCTGCTCTCAAATTCCATAGCAAAAACCTACTGACCTATTTTCTTTAAGGTCCATTTACACTGGTCATTTATCATGAATAAGCACCCTACTTTCACAATAATCGTTCAGTCTAAATAAGCGGCCAATTATCCATCTACCATCTAGTGAAATTATGTTTTAGTTTACACAAAATTTGCAATTTTCAAACTTTTAATTTTTATCTTCTTTAATCAGAGAACTATGTCACACAAAATAGTTAATCAATAACATTTCCCACATGTCTACTTTACATTAGCACAATTTTTGAAACATATTATTTTTATTAGGATGTTGGAAGAGTTAAAAGTTGACCAGCAATTACTCATTTTTTTCAACAAAATTTGCAAAACCATTTTTTTCTTAGGACCACGTCATATCTGAAGTGACTTTGAGGACTCTACATGACAAAAAAATCCCCAAAGTGACACTATTCTAAAAATTACACCCCTCAAGGTGCTCAAAAACACATTACGATGTTTAGTAACCCTTCAACTGCTTCATAGGAACAGAAGCAATGAGGAGGGAAAAAAATGAACACTTACCTTTTTTCGCAACAAATTTATTTTAGATCCAGTTTTTTTTATTTTCACAAGGGAAACAGGAAACAACAGGAAGCATTCCGATACCCCATGTAGGGGAAAATACTGTTTGGGCGCATGGCAGGGCTAGAAAGGGAATGAGTGCCATTTGACTTTATGAATGCATAATTTTCTTGAATCATTGGCAGACCTCATGTCGCGTTTGGAGAGCCTCTAATGTACCTAAACAGTGGAAATTCCCCAGAAATGACCCCGTTTTAGAAACTAGACCCTCAAGGAATGTATCTAGATGTGTGGTGAGCACCTTGAACACCCAGGTTTTTCACAGAAGTTTATAACGTTAAGCTGTGAAAATAGAAAAAAATCACACTTTTTTCCACAAAAATGTTCTTTTAGCCACAATTTTTTTATTTTCACAAGGGTAAGAGGAGAAACTGGGCCGCAAATGTTTTGTGCAATTTCTCCAGAGTACAAAGATACTCCATATGTGGGACAAATCTACTGTTTGGTCACACGGCAGGGCTCAGAAAGGAAGTGTTCTGCAGGTGTCATGTCACATTTGGAGAGCCCATGATGTGCCGAAACAGTGGAAACCCCCCACAAGTGACCCTATTTTGGAAACTAGACCCTCATGGAATTTATTTAGACTTGTGGTAAGCACCTTGAACCCACAGGTGCTTCACAGAATTTTACAATGTAGATCTGTGAATATGAAAATATTTTTCCCACAAAAATGTTGTTTTAGCCCCAATTTTTTTCATTTTCACAAGGATAACAGGAGAAAATGGACATGAAAATTAGTTGAATAATTTCTCCTGAGTGCCCTAATACCCCATATGTGGCCAAAAACTGGTTTTGAGGTACAATGCAAAGTCAGAGAGGAAGAAGCGGCATATTTGAATTCAGATTTTGTTGGACTAGTTTGAGGGTGCAATTCACATTGGCACTGCAGTCCCTGAGGTGCCAGAACAGCAGAACCCCCCCATAAGTGACCACATTTTACAAGCTACACCTCTCAATGAATGCATTTATCTAGGGGTGCAGTGAGCATATTGACACCACAGGTAAAAGATTTTTATACCATTGGGCAGTGAAGAAAAAATAATTACATTTTTCCCACCAAATTGTCGTTTTAGCCCCATATTTTACATTTTCACACTGGGAAATGAGTAAAAAATGGCACCAAAATTTGTCCCACAATTTCTGCCGAATGTAGAAAAATTCCCCACATGTGGATGTACAGTACTGCTTAGCCATACAGATTTTCCTAGAATAGTTTTTGTGGACTCAATGTACAGAGCCCCTAAATGCTAGAAGAGCAGAACTCAAGTGACCCCATTTTGGAAATTATACCCCTTTGGGATTTTATTAAAAGTGTACTGATGATTTTGACTCCATGGGTTCTTTCCAGAAAAAACAGCAGTGGATGTTGCTGAGTGAAAATTGCAAATCTGCTATTGTATTGCCTGTGCATTGTTGTGTCAGTACGTTGTAGTGCCCAGTGTGTTATGCCCAGTTCGTGCTTCTGGAGACATGTTCCCCTTTAAATTAGGTGGGCTTTCATTGCTACAGAAATGCCAAACATGAAGACACTAAATTTGGTTTAGGCGCACTGGGGCTCAGAAGGGAAGGGTGCATTTGAATTTGCGAGCGCAGAATTTGCGGAATTTGTTTTAGGAGGAGCCATTTCGCTTTTTTCAGAGCTTTTGTACTACCAGTAACGTGGAATCTCCATATATTTCCTTAACAGATAATGGACCTGAGTGAGGACTTGTTTTTTGTGTGGATTGAGTTGAAACTTTTATTGGGAATATTTTACTTAACGTTTGGGATTACATTTATCCTGCGCTTTATGCTGAGCACTTATATAGGGATTTCCATTTAAATCTCCAAGTGACGTGATTCAGATGAAGCCCCCAAGAAATCCATTCACTATAATGAGGCAGTATAGTTATATTGGACTTTGTCTGCCCTCTGTTCAGCATTGCCATTCTTTTCAGAAGTGCACAAAACTGTGGCGAACTGCGCGTTTAAGCACGCCTAAAAAGATGGACAACGCCAAGTCATGTGCCAGACTGCGTCCACAGTGTCTCCATCTGCCTCATCATAAAGAATCTTCCATCGGGGTTCCATCAGAATCGTGCATTTCAGACATTTACATGGAAACCCCAGTGTTAGTGCTCAGCGTAGAGCACAGGATAGATGTGCGCCAAGCCTTACTGCAATCTTGGGGAGGCAGAATGAAAAAATCAACTATAGCTGAAGAATTGGTTTTATTTATTATTTTACATAGTTTCTTGTGTGGTATTATTGATTAGGCAACTTTATTCTTTGGGTAGGTGCAATTACAGCAATACCAGATTTAGATATTTTTCTTTTTTTATATTTGGCTGCTGTCACACACTAAGAGAAGCTTTTTATTGCAAAAACTTGGCATTCCCATAATTTTATAGCTATAATTTTTCTATATTTCAGCTGACAGTCATATGACAGCTTGGTTTTTTGCGGTATGAGTTGACATTTTTATTGGTACAATTTTAGGGCAAATTGATCGCCTTTTATTCTGATATTTGTGAGGCAGAATGACCAAAAACCAGCACTTCAGGAATGGTTTTTTTTTAGTTTTTTTTTTATGCCATTCTGTATGTGATTAATTTGGTAAGGCAGCTTTATTCTATGGGTCAGTATGATTACAGCGATGCTACATTTATTTTTTATTATTCTTTTGATGCTTTTACACAATAGAAACTATTTCATGGAAAAAATAGCTATTTTAGCATCGCTTTATTCTGAGAGCTATAACTTTTTTATTT
>VIAB01007306.1:71444-88667 GCA_009801035.1 Oophaga pumilio | reverse complement strand
ACACGGCAGTGCCATTACCTCCTGTAGGGCCAGGTGTGGACACGTCAGTGCCATTAACTCCTGTAGGGCCAGGTGTGGACATGGCAGTGCCATTACCCCCTGTCTCTTAAAAGAAAAATCCCTGTGTGCACATTGCCTTACTCTCCAGCGATCTCAGACATGCAGGGCGGTGAGGGACTTAGGCGATCTCTGAATAGGACTGACCAGCAGCGGTGATAAAATGTACGGAGCCGTTCCTTGTAAGTAATAAAGGGCTGCATTGCTTGCTCGAGCGCCGCTGCCCCTTTGGTCAGCTGATGGCTGGAAGTACTGCAAGTCAGACCTCCACCAATCTGATATCGGCGGTCCGTGACCAGCCGGCCAGGATGTGTTCTCAGTTGTCGATCATTGCGTTCTACCACCACCAGATCCAGTATTCCTTGTAGCCGTTCTGTGCCTGGATTCCCGCGGATATACTGTATATACCCACACTGATAAGCTCCAGTGTAAGAGATTTGTGTAATTAGCTCGCGGAGGATTACCTGTAATGGATCCAGTTCTGTCGAACCATAATCTCTACAGATTTGCAACCACTGAACCTTACAGCAAGCAGATCTGTTAAAAATGGGGAGTATCAGAAACCCAGACTGCCCGGACCTTCATTTACAACTACTAAAATATATTTGACACCAGATTTTCATCACCTAATCTGAGAGCAGCAAGATGGAGAGACGCTGCAGAAACTGATTCCAGCGATGTGTCACTTACTGGGCTGCTTGCTGTCATTTTGATATGTTATCAGCAGGAGATTATCATTATAGGACTAGTAAACCTTCTGCCATGTAGTTCTCCATATTGATGAGCTCTGTATAACCCTACCCCCACCACTGATTGGCAGCTTTCTGCCTATGCACAGTGTACACAGAAAGCTGCCAATCAGTGGTGTGGGCGGGGTTATACACAGCTCAGCAATCAGAACTGTAAGATCTGCAGCAGAGAAAACTGAGATTTTATCAAAATTACAGTCAGCAGCCTAGTAAGTGACACATCGCTGGAATCAGTGTCTCTGCCACTACATTATGCTGCACTCAGATGGGGCAGAAAAACCTGGTGACAGATTCCTTTTTAGTTTTATTTATTTAGCATTAGACAATTTCTTTAAAGGTATGTATCAATTTGTAGTTATCCCTTTTCGGTAGGATAGGGGATAGCTGTCTGACCCCTGGGACCGCCAGCGTTCTCGAGAATTGTCCAGCATGTTAATCTCTGCTCTGTTCATTTTCCATGAGCCCTGGGGATAGCCAAGCACAGCGTTTCTCGGTGTGTCAGGAGGGGGTGGCGTTGCGCTGGGCATAGCATGGCATAAATAGCTGTCTGGTTCTGGTGTAGAAATATGGAGGAATGTAGTGGCACCCAGGAATTCTCCAGTGACTCATATGTAGTGGAAGAGTGGCCAAAAAGCCAGCTAGTCAAATAGACAGGAGCACTGGGAAAAAGGGTGAAGAGGATCATTCCTGGTGTATCATTCAGGCAATACTGCGTGTGTGATACTGGCCGCTGTGTACTGACACATATAGATGCTGTAGAGCGTCTGTACAAGGTCCCTTCACCCCGCTGAGCTCCTTCTTAGGGGTTGCCCATTATTTCCACATATTCATAAATCGGTGATTTTGTACGAAGCTCAGCTGGAGGTAATGTGTAGTAAAGAGGCTATTCGGTGTCATAGATTACCTACCCTTAGGACAGATCATCAATATCAGATACCACCGCTGCATCTGTCCAGTATTTTTCGGCTACATCCTGCGTTATGAGCCTGGCACTTTTTTTTTTTTTGTAGCCTTCAGGCATATTCTGTACAACATAATCATTTGCAAACAATGGGTGGAGCTGCGTTCTTTCCTAGAAAGCGTTCCCAGCTGCCTGTGTGACAAGCTTTACTGCGCACACACCTGGAAGGGTTAATCCCATCTCAGCATTGCATGGCAGTAATCCGTCCGTATCTTCCATTATTCCGGTCTCGGCCGCTAAGACCCTCACAACCTAGAAAATCCAGAATGGAGCGGTGGTGTGCTTGTATTGTCACCGCTCTGATCACTTTTATGGGACTTCTGGAAGGAAGTGAATGGTCCCGTGATCTCGCATGCTCACTACTAGTAAGGAGTTATCTGCGCATGCTCGGGTGCTAGACGAGTGTCTTCGGCGTGCTCGAAAGGATGTTCGAGTCCCCGCTGCTGCCTGTTTGTTACATGTTGCGGGTGTCCCATGTGTGCTGTAACACCACCCACTTATTAATATGTCTACATTTCCCAGTGGAACGCCTCCATAATTGTTAATATATACTAAATATGACATGACAGGAGACCCTGATTCCAGTGATTTATCACTTAGTTTACTGGGTGCCGCAGTTGTGATAGAATCACAGTTTTATCTGCTGCAGAGCTCTAAATGCTGAACTCCCTGACTCCACCCACACCACGGATTGGCTGCTTTCTTTGTACACTGGGCATAGGCAGAAAACTGCCAATCAATGATGGGAGTGATTCCCTTTAAACTACATAGTTTTATTTCAAATTCTTTCTTTTCTCAAGTGAGGACTGAAGATGAATTTATAATTTTTTTTCTTTGGTAAAATAACTTGCTTCTGCAAAGTGACTCATTCCAACTGTAACATCATCAGTGATCCCAAGAACAGGGCGCAGAAGACATGTCATCGTCACCTGCAACGCTGAAATGCCGCGCAGGAAATCTCACACGTTTCTAAGTGTGGAATGAATCGCATAGGCGGATATGAGGACAGATTCCCCGTGTTTTTTCTATAAATGTGTGAATAGCAGATACGGGAAGGACTGAGGAGTCGGGAGGAATGTACGGACTGTGACACTGATGTAAAGTGTTTGACCCCCCCGTTCACCACCATATAAATGGGCACAAGGAGATGAGGTGGGGGTATAACAAAAAATGTGATGTTTGATTTCTGGACCCTCGCCACTTTTCTGTCCTCAGTGTTTGATGGGATCTGCTGCTTTGCTCAGCAATCACCGGGCTCAGTGCATTATGCCATCCACATGGGCAGAGACCCTGAACCCTGTGATTGGCTGCAGTGTTGGTGTGCTGCAGTCTGTCGTCAATGACTGGAGCAGCAGCAGAGAGGAAGTGCTAGAGCACTGGAAGGAGGATGATGATGAGTTTAATTATTAACGTGGTGACACAAGAAAGCCAAAAGGTATTTACAAGTTATAAATGGAAGAGCCCTCTAAATGCGTGACTGGTTGGCACCTGTAGGGAGAGGGCATCAGTAGGACTTGGGGTTATTCCTAACATATGAAAGTTATCGGCTATGTAAAGGATAGGTGAAAGCTTGTCGATCGGGGGGCTCTGACTTCTGGACTCCCACTGTTCCTGAGAAGCCCTCCATTCCAGCTGTGGTTTATCTGGCAGGCCCATAGAAAAGGAATAGACTGGTGTCTCTCATATGCGGCCATTGCTCCATTCTGATGAGGCGTTTTAGAGCCCCCACGGGATCAGTGGGAGTCCCGGCAATGCACAAGTTATCCGCCATGCCCTGGATGGGTGATCATGTTTAATGTGAATAACCCTTCAAAAAGACAAAAAAGGACAATCTGCGTATCTTCAGACGGGACTTATGCACTGCGGTTTTTGTTGCGTTGCTAAAGGGTTAAACATGTAAAGAAAATCTGCAGCATATATTAATACTGAGTGATATAATCTCCTTTGTGGATTTTCTCCCCAGTTTCCTAAGGTCTCATCTGCAATGCTGAGGGTGTAATAAACCGGGTTTTGTGTTGGGGAAATCTGAAGCATATCTGTCCCTTGTGGATTTGCCCTTTAAAAAAAAAAAAAGAAAAGTAAAAAAACAAACAAACAAAAAACTATACATAAACTGCATAAATATACCAGTATATAAGAATGGAGCAGGGAAGCCAGCCACAAAATTGACTGAGAAAAGAGAAAGCGGCAGTATGTAAATCAATGAAGAAAAGTAGCAGGGGAGTAAGTTGTAGTCTGGGAAAAGCGGGGCCTCCTTGGGACCACCACCTAGAGATCGAAAACCACGGAACTCAAGATCTGTTACCACTCGCCCGAGTCTGCTCAGCTCTTGCATCACAAGAGAGAAGCCCGAATGTCCCTGATGAAGAAGCCTGACCTAGCCAGTCGCTGTGACGTCTTCCATGTGGTGACGGTCTGGCAGGCAATAGAAGATGCTGCAGGAAGCCCCCCATTGGTGGACTTGTACATTATGACTGTGGTTTCTGGTCTTCCTGTTGTGTGACCACATATTAGAAATGATGAGTTTCTTCTGCTCGGAAATGACAAGACTGTCCTGAAGCTCTGAGAGCGGCCAGGAGAAGGAAAAACGTCATCGTTGGTGAAGGAGAAGGCTTTATCAGTGTGGTAGCCTAGAAGACTGTGCCACTAATGCGGTCGTCCTAACCCAGCTGCTTCCATATCGGGGGAGTTTCTCCTCAGAGTTTACATGACACGAAATTAGAGCAAACATCCGATCGGCTGTGCAGACAGACATTGTGGAGCACAGGATGGGCATGTGCAATCTGTAGAGGTGGCTGTATACTAATATATACAGGTCCTTCTCAAAAAATTAGCATATAGTGCTAAATTTCATTATTTACCATAATGTAATGATTACAATTAAACTTTCATATATTTTAGATTCATTACACACCAAATGAAATTTGTCAGGTCTTTTATTGTTTTAATACTGATGATTTTGGCATACAACTCCTGATAACCCAAAAAACCTGTCTCAAAAAATTAACATATCAAGAAAAGGTTCTCTAAACGACCTATTACCCTAATCTTCTGAATCAACTAATTAAGTCTAAACACATGCAAAAGATTCCTGAGGCTTTTAAAAACTCCCTGCCTGGTTCATTACTCAAAACCCCCATCATGGGTAAGACTAGCGACCTGACTGATGTCAAGAAGGCCATCATTGACACCCTCAAGCAAGAGGGTAAGACCCAGAAAGAAATTTCTCAACAAATAGGCTGTTCCCAGAGTGCTGTATCAAGGCACCTCAATGGGAAGTCTGTTGGAAGGAAACAATGTGGCAGAAAACGCTGTACAACGAGAAGAGGTGACCGGACCCTGAGGAAGATTGTGGAGAGGGACCGATTCCAGACCTTGGGGGACCTGAGGAAGCAGTGGACTGAGTCTGGAGTAGAAACATCCAGAGCCACCGTGCACAGGCGTGTGCAGGAAATGGGCTACAGGTGCCGCATTCCCCAGGTAAAGCCACTTTTGAACCATAAACAGAGGCAGAAGCGCCTGACCTGGGCTACAGAGAAGCAGCACTGGACTGTTGCTAAGTGGTCCCAAGTACTTTTTTCTGATGAAAGCAAATTTTGCATGTCATTCGGAAATCAAGGTGCCAGAGTCTGGAGGAAGACTGGGGAGAAGGAAATGCCAAAATGCCTGAAGTCCAGTGTCTAGTACCCACAGTCAGTGATGGTGTGGGGTGCCATGTCAGCTGCTGTTGTTGGTCCACTGTGTTTCATCAAGGGCAGGGTCAATGCAGCTAGCTATCAGGAGATTTTGGAGCACTTCATGCTTCCATCGGCTGAAATGCTTTATGGAGATGAAGATTTCATTTTTCAGCACGACCTGGCACCTGCTCACAGTGCCAAAACCACTGGTAAATGGTTTACTGACCATGGTATTACTGTGCTCAATTGGCCTGCCAACTCTCCTGACCTGAACCCCATAGAGAATCTGTGGGATATTGTGAAGAGAAAGTTGAGAGACGCAAGACCGAACACTCTGGATGAGCTTAAGGCCGCTATCGAAGCATCCTGGGCCTCCATAACACCTCAGCAGTGTAACAGGCTGATTGCCTCCATGCCACGCCGCATTGAAGCAGTCATTTCTGCAAAAGGATTCCCGACCAAGTATTGAGTGCATAACTGAACTTTATTATTTGATGGGTTTTTTTTTTATTTTGTTTTAAACACTCTTATTTTATTGGACAGATGAAATATGCTAATTTTTTGAGACAGGATTTTTGGGTTTTCATGAGCTGTATGCCAAAATCATCAGTATTAAAACAATAACAGACCTGACAAATTTCAGTTGGTGTGTAATGAATCTAAAATATATGAAAGTTTAATTGTAATCATTACATTATGGTAAATAATGAAATTTAGCACTATATGCTAATTTTTTGAGAAGGACCTGTACATGAGAGTCTCCTGGGGACTGACCAACCAGCCAATGTGTGTGGTGGTGTCCCAACTCTTCCCCCATTTGCTTTCGGAAGAGGGGAAGTATTGTTGGAATGATGATTTCAGCTTGCCTGATCCATTGATCTCATGGGCAGTAGACAGCCTCCAGTTGTGTCTGTCAGCCTCCTCGCTCGGCTCCTCATCCCATCTGTGCATGTAGAGGAGGTCCGGGATAATAACTAGTGGCCAAACACACAACTCACCCCTGGCAATTAAAGGTTTTTTTTTTGAGGCTTTCAATAACTATGGTTTCAATTCATCAAGACCTACGTATTTTATGCCTATCTTGGTGAAGGTGTGCTGGAGTCAGATGCTCCTTGCCATGAATGTTACTCCAGTTGGAGATATGTGGTGTAAGTAGCGCCACCGCTCATTATGGAGGTGACAAGCGGACATTGCAACGCCCCTGTCCCGCCACAGCCCTACATGCTTTGCTGGGGCTAGGCATGAGACCTCCAAAATCTGAAAAATTTTATTGCAGCCTTGCTCCAAAATCTTGCAAGTATTCAAAGCTTTTTTTTTTTTTTTTTTCTAAATAAAGCTCAAACTCCTCATATGAGCAGCAAAATAGAATTTCCATAAAACTAGGAAATATTTTGAGGGGGATATTGTAGAGGATCTGCTTGAAAAAGTCTTGAAGAAAACAAAGTATGAACATATCCTCAGGCTCATGGTCATATTTGTGAATTCTGACAATTTTGTGAGTTTCTTTATCGGGAGTTTTGGATTGTTGTGATGTCACATGTGACCGGAGACATGGTATATGCATAGTGCCCTGGCCTCCAAGCTTTTGGCCTCCAAGCCCTTGGCCTCCCATTCTTTGCAAAACTACAGGACCTGTATTGTTCAGTGAAAGGCAGTGATGGGATGTGCAATGCTATCTCAGCGCTGAAGCTCCTTCATTCTGTGGGTCCTAGAGACTGAACGCCCACTGACGATGAAGTGAAGACAGAGACATGTCCACACTGTTCTCTTCTGAGACTGATGATGGGCTTCATAAAGAGTTAGTGGAGTTTTCCTTCTGACTTGGAGGGCCGCAGTGGTCGTCTGAGTTCCCCCTTCGTTTTAGCTTTCAGTGAGGGTCTTGCCATTTTGACCCCACCCCCGTTGAAAACATCTGACATCTCTTCTCTATCAAAAGTGCACTTTCTCTTCAAGCCAACATGAAATTGCCGACTTTTCTCCCATAAATCTGCCATCGCCATATGTAATTGTACGTTTCCGCAGTGGCTCCTCTCCTGAGTGAGTGCATTACTTTGGTTACAGTGACTGTCACTGCTTTCTTCTTTTTGTGTTGCTTCATATGTTTTATTCCCCTTTCTGGAGAATTTGGACTTTGTCCATTTTGCAGTTGCTTAGTCTGTGTCTCCTGTGGTCTTCACCTACCAGTCGCTCCGTGGGCTGTATTTCTCCTCCACTTACATGGGTAACAATTTGGCCAATGTGAAGGCCAGCTATCGCACCATATAGAATCATTTTTGCATACTTGATATGGCGCCCCCTGTTGTTTCATCGTCCACATCGTATATTTAGGGCGGTTTGTTCCCCAGTAGCAGGGATCGCTCCTCTGCCTGAGATGAATGTCTCAGTATGGTAGCATCTTCTATTGATTACCGTCTGATTCACAAAGTGTTACTTCAAGGGTTATTCCTATGTGGGCAAGTTACCACTATCCACTAGAGAGCTGACCTGCTGACGGCGGGGGTCTGTCACACAATCCTGCATGGATTTGACATCGGGGCTCTAAAAAGCTCCTTTGTAGTGGAGGCTGTTCTCTCCCCGTGACCCCGGAGTTGGCTGAGTGCAGTATAGTCCCGTACACATTAAATGGGGCACATGGGTGTCCACTGCCTCACTCCATAGGGCATCTCCGAGAGCTATTCTCAAATATCGGGCGGGGTTCAAGCCCTCAGACCACCAGCGATAAGCAAGTTATTGCCCACTCTGTGGATAAGTAATAACTTGCTCAGTTAAAAACAAAAAACTTGATTGCTGGCAATTTTTAGATCACCCATAGAAAAGACTGGAGGGGGCCACACATGGGTGTACACCTTTTTAGGCCTCACACTGCGTAATAGGGCTCTTTAAGACTTGAGTGGAGTTTGCAGTTGGCATGTTGTTGTTAGATAAGTTATCATGTGCCTTCTTCCTCCTTTACTCTGTTTTGTTCAGTTTCTTTGATGTTCTAAATGAAGCGACATCTTAATTGAGGTTATACAGGAACATTTCATTCCTCTGATTGCATTATGAAGCGTGTAGCGCTGCTGCCGGAAACAACAGATTAGAGCGTTATGCAGAAATCACATTGGAGACCATGAGTCATTAGTGTAGAAGCAGCATTGCTTTCAGTACGTTCTTTCTCATGTTGTCATATTGGGAACAGTGTTTGGGGACGTTGGTGACCCCTTGTACAAAGGTAAACTTTAGTAGCCCCTTTAGACAGCCCAATCCATGCCATCGTAGTACCACTAATGGGCTGTATACAAGACTATCATTTAGTTTTACCTGCAAAGAATGATTGTTGTGTGGCCATAGAGTATCGGGTTATCGGCAGCACATGTCCTCTGTACACGGGCCGATGTGCCGCCAGAAACAATTTCTGTGCCGATATAAAAGTCCTTGCACTTGATGAACAAATGTTCAAATGTTTAGAGTTGGGAACAATTGTCCTCCCGAGTGCTCAGTCGCCCATTATTGGCTATTCTGAAGGGGCCACAAGGCTGGCCATACACACCAGATAGCTGTGGGTCCATCGCTCATTTGGCCGACAGCTCTGTCCCCCAACCCTTACCCCTCCATGCACGCTTGGTGAATTCAGCCAAAGAGCATCAAATGGGTATGAAATAAATGTCATCAATTTACGATTAAAAATTTACTTCCTGCCACTATCTGAACTAAGCGCTTCCTGTCCCGAGCGGCGTAATGTCCCAATCCCTTCACATCTGGTGTGACTGAGTATGGAACCTTCTGTATCCTCCCTGCTCATGTGTACAGGGTCTGTATATAGGACCATATGTATGATTGTTTCCCATGCAGGCACGGATCAGAATATTAGTGCTTGTAGAGTAGATCTTATTTAGCGCTCTTAATTATACCAGTGGAGCGTCGTCACATTGGACAAAAGTTGGTGGAAATATCCGATTTTGACCATAACAAACGATCATTGACTGATTGGGTGAAACAAATGATCGTTGGTTTTTTCCAATGATTGACTTGAATGTGAGTTGTGATTCAAAACACCGGTCAGGCATGGTGGCTTATTCTTATTCTAGTCTGAGCAGAATTTTGGGCTGTTGATGAACAATCCAGTAAAAAATATTGGTGTCAGAATATTGAATAAGGAGGTGCTGGTTGAACAGGATGTTGCCCCAAAATACAGTAAAAGTAATACTCAACTGCACTTTTGTAACTTAAAAACCCCCCACAAAAAAACATGTTATTTATTGTGAATAAGTGGCACGTGGCATGGAGACTTGAGATGAACAGAAAGACGTTTTTACCTGTGTCAGCTCTTTCTCGTGTATTCGCGGTGTCCAGTGTGTGCTATAGACTGGGAGAGGATGCAGGAGAACTTCCCAGGATGGCTTGGAACGTCTTTATCTGTTCCCCTTATGTCCGTATACTAAGCTAGTGATGAGTGACCGTGCTCGGTTAAGGTGTTATCTAAGCATGCTTGGGTGCTAACTGACTTCTACCTGCTCAAAAAATATGTTCAAGTCCCCGCTGCTTCATGTCTCTAGGCTGTTTGACAGCTGCAACACAAGCAGGGATTGCATATTTTTTGAGACTTATGAATCCCCCCAGCACACATTGCACTGCGGGGATTCGCCGGTTTCAGACCCGGGATCGGAAGGTATGTATGAGTTATGCATACCCTCGGCTAGTGGACATGGCCTCGCTCCATACAAGTGGCCGGGGGTATGTATAACACATACGGTACATTCCCTCCTGTCCCGGGTCTGAAACTGGCGAATTGCCGCAGCGCACAGTGTGTGCTCTGGGGGGGATTCAGAAGTCTGCAGTCGCACACACTGACTGCAGACTTATCGATTTTGGACCGGACAACCTCTTTAAGAAATAAAATATTTATTGTGTTGTAATCTCTCCAGTATTTCGATGTCTGCTTGGCTTGGAGGCTTCCTTCCCTCTGTAATTGTGAGGCATTCATCCCATCATATCTCATTGTTGGTAGGTAGCAGATATGGCGTCCTCTGTATATATCCCGGCTGTATCTACCGTACGTGTTGGTTTCCACAGGTAGAGGTTAGTCATGTTACCGCCATGTCTGTAGAAATGAGTCTTTTCTGTCCATCAGTACACACGTTCTCCTTGACTTGCCTCCTCGTGTGCGCAGACCCATGGATGCTCTTCATGCATTTGCACATCCATGTTCCACATCCTAAACGAGGAGGGTTTTGCATTTTCCCTTTGCATATGACATGGGATGGAAATATTAAGTCAGGGCGACCTCGGCGTATGTCAGTAACCTCTGCCTTACCACACTTGTGAAAGAGGCGGTGACCAATGGGCGATGCTCAGTGTTGAGTAACCGGTGACAGTCCAGCTGCGGCCTCATAGGTGACACGTTCTTCCAAGTTCACGTGTGGCCAGAGATGAATGCAGCTGAGAGCGGACATATTCCGGTGTGTGGAGAGCTGGAGCCTTTCTTCTGTACGTGGTGTGGATGTGACAGGCCGAGGCTGCTGACACCGGGTTGGCAGTGTTTCTGTCACAGCAGTCGCTCTGGTCGTGTAGTGTCTCGTTGCTCGCACTCTCGGGCTCCGCCGGCAGACTGTTTTCTGGCTCATTCCATTTATTTTTAACCATTTTCCCTAAATGGATCCGTGTGATTTTATGTAACGTTGTAGGCGGAGGATGCAGCATCCAGTATAAACATGGCCGAGCTCTGACACTGAGCAGGAGGGGGGAGACGAGGGGCTTCACATTTTGGTGGAAATTACTGTAAAATAGAGTAAAAAAGGAACAAAATGATAGCCTCAGTATTCATAAGAGGGAACGTGACAGAAATGTATTAACATGAAAAGAAGCACAATCTATCCAAGTGTTATCTGTGCCCTGCAAATGTTCCCAGTGACTTCCATTGGTGGCACGGCAGATGTCCAGGCAGTTGTCCAGTTCTGTCCAGACGCGTGCCAGCATATCCTCAGAGATGGACTCTGTGTTGTCTCCAATCATTCTGATCCTGTGGCTCCGGGGAAGAGACCCCGAGTCCTTGATGTTGCCCCACAGAAAGCAGTCAGAGAGCTGCCTGCATTTACATGTATTGGTCTGGGCCATAATACGCAGGCATGACGGATATTAGTGGATCCGTGTGTTATCGGCAGAGCGCACTGACCAAAATATGGCCGTCTGAGCAGTTTTATGCAGTCGCCTTCATGTAATTTGCGCTAATAACCACTTTACTGCAGCATTGGTAATCCAGGATTAGAAAAACATGATTTTTTTTTCTTACAGAAACGGCGCCATCTCTGCCTGTGTGTGGTGCAGGGTATTACAGCTCAGCTCCATCATTCACTTCTGTACGGGTTGAGTTGCAAAACCTGATACAACCCATAGTCAAGAGTGACAGTGTTTCTGACAGAAATCAGCCATGTTCTTCTAATGGGAAACCGCTTTAAAGAATGTGGAAACGCTTTCTTGCATCCGCTTACTAATCAGACTTTAAGGCCATGTTCACACGTTCAGTATTTGGTCAGTATTTTACCTCAGCGTTTGTAAGCCAAAACCAGGAGAGGAACAATCATTGGAAAAGTATAATAGAAACACGTCACCACTTCTGTATTTATCACCCATTCCTGGTTTTGTCTCACAAATACTGAGGTAAAATACTGACCAAATACTGAACGTGTGAACGTGGCCTAAGGATTAGTGATGTAGATTGGACAAGCACTTTCCTCTTCAGGGATGCAGTTCAGGTATAGACCCCTTTAAACAAGGGCTGACAGCGCTTCTAATTTGTTTTTTAATAAATACTATATTCTTTTTCTATAACTATTGCGTTTTGCTGTTCCTCTGTTATACCTCCTGGCAATGTATAGATAAGTTAATACCTACACCTTACCATTTCCCCTGTCACTAAAGCTTGTCTGACATCGTCCTATTATACCGGACATTATAGAGAATGCCTAGCTGTCACTTTATTCATACATTTCCAGGAGGAATGACAAGCACACAGTTCCAAGAAAAGGTTTTCCAGAATGTTATTCCATAGGGAATACAGCTGAAAAAACGTCCAGCGAGGAGAGCGGACAGATGCCCCTAAAGTCCTTCATGCACATATGCTGTGATGGATTTTCCCCCATTGTTGCTGGGAATTGCCCTGGCAGCCATTGTGTAGTGCTAATACGATCTATTTCCCTTGGTCTAGTGCTGGAGCCGCTTCCCCGTGGTGCTGGACTCGCAGTATAGGGTAGTCGGCCATTATTGCTGACCCCTGAATCTCTGGAAGCATTGCACGCCTTTCTGTCAGGTTGAAAGAGCGGTTCCCGACGGCCCCAGTACGTTACAGCTAATGATGCCGCATTGCTCACTGATCATAATTCATGTATAATTTATTTTCTTCTCATCTTCATTTTATATGTGGCCACTGTTCCTAGCGCTGCAATGTCTGACCTGTAGCACTGCTCATCCTGAGCCTCCTGGTGTATGAATAAAATAGGACGCTGTTAGAGTAAGGTTAAGTTCACACTAGGTGTTTTTTCCTGCAGCAAAACCTGATCTCTTGGCATGAAAAGCTGCAGAAAAAAAGCTCGTTTTCCTTGCGTTTTTTTTTGGTGCGTTTTTTTTTTTTTTCAGCTTTTTTTCGCCACCCATTCAAGTCAATGGGTGAAAAACGCATAAAGACGTGACATGCTCTGTGTCAAGAAAACCATGGAAAGCACAAAATACTGATGACAAAAACACAATGTTTTGTGCACATGAGATTTCTGAAGTCTCAGGCTTTGCTGGTACTGTAATACGCAGCTGAAAGTTACCATAAAAAAAACAGTTATAACGCCCAGTGTGAACTTACCTAAAGGTGGCCGACTGCTATCCCTCTTGGGCCATGTTCACACCTTCAATATTTGGTGAGGTTTTTACCTCAGTATCTGTGAGCCAAAACCAGGAGTGGGTGATAAATACAGAAGTGGTGACGGGTTTCTATTATAATTTTCCTCTGGTTGTTCCTCTCCTGGTTTTGGCTTATAAATACTGAGGTAAAATACTGATAGTGTGAACATGGTCTTACAGTTGTATGCGTATATGCCCTGCCGAGGTTGTGGCCTTCATGGAGGTAATGGAATAAAACCCTACCACACCTCCCACGAGGAAAATATAGAATAGGGCATGTTGAAATCCAACATGTCGGATTATTCTTCCCAGGGTCTGCTGACAGGGAAAGTCCGGACACCCCTGTACATGGTTGATTGAACTTGCAAATATTCATGTGTGCACACTACCTTAAGACCCAGTTAGTTGACCTCTCTTCAGACCTCTAAGGCCCTGTTCACATTGCGTGTCTGTAGTGCGTTCGGGGCCCATCAGAATCCCCCGACAGAGCCATGGATGGCAATGAAAGGAATGAAGTGCAAATGAAACCTGTTTTCACTCATTTCTGAAGTGGTCGTTCTTTTTGGATGAACGTCCGAGCATGGCCGACCACGTTTCTGTGCCTGTCTGAAATAACCACATTTTTTTTTAAACAGATTATTTTTTTGCACTCCATTCTTGTCATACAGCCCATGGCTCTGTAGGAGGGTCATCTGAATCCGGATTTTACAGGGATTTACACAAAACTCTGAATGTGCTGCAGAAATGCAGTGTGAGCAGGGCATGAGGCTGTTTTTACATTTGGTCATTTTTACCATCACCGTGATGAAAACCTTATGGACCCCATTATGTACAGTGCTGCTGTTTTCACATTTGAGTAGGACGATAAATTCTCGAGCAGAGATGAGATGAAGCATGTCACTGATACTTGGCGTATGTGGAAATATGTGACATGTAGGATGCTGCCGAGATAAAGATCAGGGGATTACAGACTACAGAGTGTCGGGAGGGGTGGGCACAGTAACCTGGCGGGTGGGTTACTTCCCCTGGAAGCCAACACTTCAGGCTGACACATAAACAAGGGCACTGAGCATGCTCAATGCAGCATAGCGCCATCCCTGATCTCTGCACATATATTGTATGTGCGACACAAATGATTTCTCTGTCCACCTTCTGTTAGGACAAACATCCTATACTGTCCCTATAGTGGCACCAGAGAGCTATGACTATAATGTCACAGCTTTCATGAGATTCAGGCAGCGCACACTGTCTACATTGTGCAGGAACCTGGCTGGTTACCATCTGTACCAAAGAGTATATGCAAAGACATACTGGATGGGTCAGGACTGCAAATTGCGGGTGACCACCTTTGTTTTATGAATCCACATTAGACACAACACCCCTGTGATACATCATGTGTACCAATGGTTTAGGTACAGAAGCCCTTCATCAGGTTTGGTAAGGATGACATCCTGGCGGCACAATGGTAGACATGTAAAGAAGTTCTTGCAATTTGGAATGCTCATACATATTTTTCCATGCACAAGTACACAAGTGGATCGCCCGCCACGGCAGTGGGGTACTCGGTACCGGGTCGGTGTCTTAAAGGGATGTGTCACGGCAGCAGTGACCCGGTCCGTGGCCCTGGGCGTCCAATAAAAGGGGAATATTTACAGGGGATGATAAAGAGTTTGTATTGAAGTGTTCGTGACGCCACCTGTGGTTTCTGGTCAGAAGTGACCAGCGCTGCAGTGTAGAGCCTTTGGGACTGGTGGTGTGATGCAGCAGAGTTGGAATAGCTCTCCACAGGCAGAGCTTGCTGTCCCAGGGCAGATGTATGTTGTAGAGGATAATGGTGCTGGTAGATGTGGCAGTGCTGAGTGAGTGTTGCAGGAAGAACTTGAGAAGACAGTCAGATGCAGTTTCCAAAGCTTTACTCACAGTTCTGGTGTACACAGATGCCCGCTTGGTGCCGTGTCCTCCAGGTGAGGGGCTCAGCAAACTCCCAGGTAGATCAGGATACACCTTTCCAGGACTCCTTTCAATATGTTCCTTTCTCGGTCGTCTCACTGTTCTGACTTTCCCCCTTTCCTTCCTGTCCAACACCTCGCAATCAGTGTCCCAAGCCTGTAGCCGCAGACCTTGGCGGATAACATCCTTTCTGCGTTTCCTTGCTCCCTTATGGCTACCTTTTTGGAGAAGATAATTGCGGTTCAGTAGCTGAGGCACCTAGAGATGCCACTACCTCCGGCTTGCTGGCTGAGTCTTAAAGTTTTCCACTAAGCTATGGGCCGGTGTCCCTTCTGCGACCTGGTCCCTCCACAATTGGATCGGGCCCCACGGATGGATCACTCAATATCCATGCCCCTAGGATCCCTTCTGTCCTTCCAGAAGCTTCACTCTCTCTGTTCCTTTCTAATCTAACTTTCTCCGTGTGGGGACGAGCTGCTACCAGCTACAGGTTCCCTTACAAACTGTCTCTACAGTCTCTTTCCTTCTGAAGCTCCTCCTGACAGGGAGCTGCTTCACCACTCATCTGTTACTTTCACTTTCTCCTCACCTCTCTGCCTCCTTCCCCTCTCTAAGCTTCACTTCCCCTCCTTCTTGCTTTCTCCACCCACCCCCCATGCACTCTTTCCTAGACAGCCAGGGATGAGACCACCCTCCCTTAGGGTACGTCCAGGGTGCCCTGCTGCTATAGTCTGTGTTGGGTGCAGGTGTTAGAGTCCTGGGTGGTGCTCCCTCCTTACCTGAGAGTGGGGTATCACACCTCTGGATGAGGTGCAATACCTCTGTGGCGACTGAACCCTCAGGGGCGCCACACAAGTAGTCTCTTCAGAGAGGAAGAGGACAGGAGCTCGAGTGCCACTAATTGGAGGTAGCAATTCTAAAAATCTTTGCCACATGACTTAACATAAGAAGTCTTAGCAGAGACTTTATTTTCAGACCCATGTTTTGGGTGTATTTGCCCCTCAGCAGTGCAAAGCAGGATAACTAGTTTGCAGGGTGAGTGGCCTCTTATAAGTGGTCTAAGGAGAATGCTACCTCCAATAGGTGGCACTAGCGTTCTTGTCCTCTTCTTCTATTAAGAGTCTATTTTAACCTTTAAATTTTGATGGAAGCATTGCATGCCCTATAAGTCTCCATACACTGGCTTGGCGTTGTCCACAAGGAGAAACCATACCCTTTAGACCTCATTTTGGATTCGGTATCATCTCACCTTTTAAAGGGTTTGTACAGTGTTTGTTGATTGACCTACCCATGGAATAGGTGATAACTTATTGATTGCTGGGAGTTCAACTCCTGGGACCATCACGGTCCCGAGGAGCACAGGGTAGGGTTTTGCAGAAATTTAAATGGAGCAAAAGTCGAGCATGCTCACCCTTTATTACGTTTTGACAAGGCTCAGCTGTACCCGGTTTATGTCCAACAAGAAATTGGTCTGTGATGTTGTAGACCTCGATTCATGAAGGGGTTATTGCCAGTTTTTTGGTCTTTATTTTTTTTAAAGTCATAAAATTTTTGGGCAACTCACAGTTGTAAAAAATCTTTTGCGACAAGTACCGTTTTTACGTCAGCCCTGGCCAGTTCTGCCAAATTGGACTGAGTATGGACAGGGCATGACTAAGTCATGCTTACACAACGCAACCCATTATATTCTATGGGATTCCGCAATGCTGTGCGTTCTTCCGCGGCGGAATCGCATTGCAGAAAAATACGCAGCATGCTCATTCTCTTTGCGGAATCGCGGCGATTCCGCTGCCACAGGAATGCATTGAACCCCTTACTTTCCGCATGTGGCTGTGCCCACCATGCGCAAAGTAAGCGGTTCAAGTGCGGATGGTACCTAGGGTCTGGAGGAGATGAGACTCTCCTCCAGGCCCTGGGTAACCATATCCCTGATAAAACAATAATTAAAATAAAAAATCATGCT
>VIAB01007306.1:40333-50670 GCA_009801035.1 Oophaga pumilio | reverse complement strand
CTAGAATACCCGATGAGTTAGAATCGGGCCACCATCTAGTATACATATAATGTGTGTATATAATATTATGAAATCTGTCAGCAGGATTTTACACCCTAATCTATTTATATTCACATGTAACTTTTACAAAGACAAGTCCAGCGATGACTTTACGTGTCCATTCAGTTCATTCGTTACTGAGAAATCAGCATTAGAATCAATACGCAAATGATACTGAAGAGCTATGGTAGATCTGAAGCCTCTGTCACGCCTCCTTGCCCCTTAGTTGCCTGATGGATCCTTTGCCTTAAGTCACTCATCATAAAAGCTGTCAGGCAACACCTGGAGGCGGCACTGGGTGGAGAATAGAGTCATAGTGACAGAGGTTTCAATTGTTCAGATTCCCTTCAAAGGGAATCTGTGACTCCCCGGGACGTGTATGACTTATTAATATGGGCATACAGGTAATAGAAATGTTAGACTAGTCCTACCTGTATGCCTCATATTAGTGGTGTTGTGAAGAAATGTTATATTCTGCGTTTATGTTAATGATTTCTTCTAGGCTCTATGGCGTGCGGTACGTGGAAGAAATCCCTGCCTCCTGTGTAATACTACCCCCCTCCCATCAGCATCAGTTATGGCCCCGGAATCCCGCGCCTGCACCCTGCACTCCCTCAGAAATCTGTTCCTCATCATCCCTTCTATGGGCGCTGCATTCAGGGATCTTCTGCCGGCGAGCAAGTGACCTCCTGTGTGCGCGCTGATAAGATGCGCTCTCCACTTCCACCCTGCATAGGCATCACTATGTACACATGGTTCCTAGCGATGATTGTGCAGGGAGGAAGTGGGGAGAGCATATTATCAGCGCACACACCGGAGGTCACAGTGGCTCGCCTGCGCAGAAGATCCCTGAATGCAGCGCCCATAGAAGGGAGGATGAGGTACAGATTTCTGAGGGAGTGCAGGGCGCGGGATTCCGGGGCCATAACTCACGCTGATGGGTAGGATGTAGTATTACAATGAAGACAGTAGGCAGGAATTTCTTCCACGCACCGCACGCCCGGAGCCTGGAATAAATCATTGGCATATAGACAAAATATAACATTTCTCAGCAAGAAGACCATTAATATGAGGCATACAGGAAGGACTAACGTAACATTTCCATTACCTGTATGCCCATAATAGGTCAAATACGTCCCGGGGTGTCACAGATTTTCTTTAAATACAATGTAATTTATGGTGGACTGATGACAGGACATCCATCAAGACTGTAACCACTAAGAGTATCCCCAAAAGCTATGCGCATGGAGCCTGATCTACCACTTTTGATCACATGCATAATGTGTGTATAAATTAACTAATGGGGTAATTCTGTCTGTGACCCCTCTACACCCACCGACGCTTCACTGTACACCACTTCTGTGAATTCTTCAGGAATCTGTCACAGTACCTGTCTTTCTCTGTCTCCAGGCTTCTGTATGTTTGTGCTGAGCTTGGTGAAGAAGCATTACCGCCTGCAGTTCTACATGGTAACTAATGATCATTTATAATGGGTTTGTACAATAGTAATGATCCAGGTACGCAGGAGGCGGTGGGAGGTTGCTGTAATAAGGTGCTATTTGTTGGTCTCTTAGAGAATGATGACGCTTTATCCCCTCTCCACATGGTGATCAGAAGTAATTTGAGCTTAAGAGCGGAAATGTGACAAAGACAAGTAATGATGGAGATTACAGAAGCCTCTGCTCAACAACTTGCACAAAGCAATAAATCCTAGTAGTAATAGATGTGCAAAACCCATCTGTATGTGTAGTGTCAGTATGAACAGACCTGTAAGGATCCATGTGCATCAGGTTTCTCTTTTTATCATCAGACCAGTTTTCATCATTGTGCTGGATCCGACTTTCTTCCGTTTTTATCATCCTTCGATCTGTTGTTCTCGTTCTTACCATTTGGCTTTTTCTGCTGTGCTTGATAACATTGGAGGTGCCTGCATGTAACCAGTGCTGCAGCCCCTCTTTTCAGAGGGTTTTGGGGGGCTCACTTAGATCAGATAGTCATGGCACATTGTAAAAAATATAGTTTAAGCTTCTGAAAATCCAGATGAACATCTGTGTGTCCATCTGCTCCTTACAGTAGCGTTTATTCTCCTTGTTTTCTAGTTTGGCTGGACTCACGTCACTCTTCTGATCGTCGTCACGCAGTCTCACTTAATAATCCACAACCTGTTTGAGGGAATGATCTGGTAAGTCCTCGCTCCTCCGCTGGGTGCAGCCGACCCACTGGACCGCAGGAATGTGAAAATCTGCCATCTCAGTTGCTAAACTTTTATCGCGTGGCCAATTGATAACAAATTGGTACAACTATATATGGATTCCTCTGATGTCCGGAGCATTCCCTATAGGCCACTTACAATGGGGAACCGCAGCGTCTTATTGGAATATTTCCAGGTTTATATAATGGCGATATACATGAACCTCTGCATTTGTCATTTTCATGGTGAAATTATCATCGACCTGGATAGGTATTCAGCTTTTCATATTTCCTGCGAAGTACAAGCCATAAGAGAAACTGCTGCACTATAGGTCCCAAATAACGGATATATATCCCAGTTAGGGGATCTGCAATGTAAAAAGCATCATCTGGGACAAAAGGACATTGTTATCTAAGCCCTACAAGCGAACACAGTGCAGGCTTCTGCTCAATCCTATAATGGAGCCAGAAGCTGAAGAGCGTGGTGTTACAGAAATAGATGTCGTAATGTTCGGAAAATCTGTCCACTCCTGCCCTGGGGGGCTATTCTTCTCTATTTTTAGTGTTCATTTTCACAGCACAATGATCTACTCTGTAGGAAATAAAGACGTCTCCACGTCTGACGGACAGAATAAAGGGTCTAACTAGGCAATTCGACCTCCCCTTTAATTACCGCCCCGTCCGCCCCATCTGGATGATGCCACCTCGCTACTCTGATATTTCTCTGCTCAGACTCTAAACCCAGCTGAGCCGGGGCTTTCATTTCTATTGTCCTCTCTTTATGATGACATCGGAGGCTCTGGAGGGAATGTCTGACCCTGCTGAAATAATAAAGTTCTGCATTATCCGGACACGACCCAAGTATTCGCCGGATTTACCGAGTTTTATATTTAGTTCTGGCTGCGATCATCATTCGACTCTTTGCTCCACATTGTATGTTCCCTATGATAAATCAAAACCCAAGATAGAAACACAACGAGCATATTCCCTGCTGTAGGTAAATGGTAATATAAATAAAATCTCAGATATCATAATGGTAAATGAATTGTGTATTCTTAGCGGTCACATCATGACCAAAGTCTGATATGATTCGCATGGACTGCTAGGGGTCTTTATTAGAACAGGAAGTGCCTCTTTAAAAAAAAACCCAGGCACATTGAGGAACATTTTGGTTATTTTTCTAATGGATTCATATGGAAAAATAAGTCATGTTCCAAAAGTCACTCATGCTGACACAGGTTAGATATTGGCGAGCATCACCACAATCTGAGGAACATCCGGTATTTACATAGTGATTGCATCCAATGCGCCATTCATTATTTTTTTTATTTTTTATTTTTTGCATTGTCAGACTCATTGGGGATAATAGAGTTGTACGTCTTTTGCGAACACATATTGTCAGTGAAAGAAAACCACGCACGCACGTCAGTCCTGGAGAGCAGGGTGGGGAGAAACCACCAGGGACCTGCCCCAGACTAGTCATCTGAGATGCTCGGTCCTTCGTTGACTTTTCTAAGTAGGTTTCCTCTGGAACACCGCAGAGTAAAATGTATAATGCTGCAATAATGCAGTGGTTAGTGCATGACTGTGGTTCAGGCAGCAGGAAACTCCTGTCAGGTTCTCTTTAAAAAAAAATAAAAATTATCCCATAGTCAAAGTCCTCACAGAATGGTTGTGACATGGTAGACTGCATCATGTATGGTCTTCTGTGAAATCCTGATTGCAGACATAAGTACAGTGGACACCAGCTGTCCTGTAATGTCCCTCTCAGGAATCCATCATTTTGACAAGATGACAGAATCTGCAGTAAAGTCTCCCATCATCCCTGTAAAATATAATAAATCTTCAAGCTAAAATGGGACAAATATGACTGTGCTTAGGAACACCTTACATAAAGCCAGTGATGGCGGCTGAGCCTCATTATATAGTCCCTGGCGTCCATCCATCCTTATATCAGCTTATAAATGCACAACTATGGAAGTTGACCCAGTGTCGGGCCTGTTCTACCTTTAAACATGTCCATCCTCTTTCCGCAGGTTCATAGTGCCCATCTCCTGTGTGATCTGTAACGACATCATGGCATACATGTTCGGCTTCTTTTTTGGCCGAACTCCTCTCATTAAGGTAAGGCAAGCAGGGTTGTCCTAAAATTGAATAACACTGGATTAGGGATAAATCGCTGATCCCTGGGGATCTACCTCTAGGACCATCAGTGGTCAGGAGGCAGGGACTCGGAGTGGAGCTTGGGGCCAAGCATGTGCACCCCTGCTGCACTCATTGCCTGGGACTGCAGGTTATGGCCACTCCGTAGTCTAGAGAATGAATGGGACTGAGGTGCGGAGCCCTGTACTTAGAATTGCTGGGGGTCCCAGTGATGCATAGGGAATGACTCAGTTTGGGGGAAAACCACTTTCTATGATAAGAACAATTATTTCATAGCTGGTGCTACTTCTGCTCATCATAAGGATGTACATGTCTCTGGAGCCACATGATCATGGAAGAAATTTAATATCCCTAAAGCTTGGTGTCCCCTGTGCAGGGTGTCCCCGAAAATGGAGCCTTTCAAAATCACAACCCGACACTAACCCATTTATGAGGCATCATATTGGAACGCAATTAACCTGCCCCCTGGCCATGTATCCTGACTTCTGCTCTGCTTCTTCCTCTTCCCACCAGCTGTCACCCAAGAAGACATGGGAAGGATTTATCGGGGGCTTCTTCTCTACAGTAGTGTTTGGTATATTGGTAAGTCCTCCGCTTCCTACATTTTCTCCAAACTTCTATTCTTGCCTCTCAGATCTTGATCCTTTCAAGTTTTATAATCCGTGTGCAATATCCGGCCTAATGAGGTTAGTCTCCAGTCAGTATACATTGCCACTACTTGGTGCCATTACAGATCTGTAAGCGGGGTTATATGAGACTCAGGAAACAAGGCCTCTTTCTTCAGTAACAGCGCCCCTCCTGTCCTTAGGCTGTGTCTGGTATTGCAGTGTGACAGTTATTGGGACTGAGCTGCAGTATCAGACACAGCGGTGCCGGTTTGTGTTGTGTTGGCCATGTTGGAGCAGGAGGAAAGGAACAGAGGGGGCAGCGGGGAGCAAACTGAGGGCACGGAGTGAGGAGACTGGATATGAGAATCCTGTAGTCACTTTTCAGTCCTACGGAGTAAGTTCTTAGTTCCGTCTGTTCTTGGAAAAGCTGGGTGTGCACTTGGATGGCTGCTATTGCTGCTCCCATCTGAGTTGTCAGCCAGCTGTACTGAAGCCACAGATGGAAATATGGCGTGATAGCTAGGCAGACGTGCTGGTCAGGATTCTGCGAAAGTTGAATGGTGACCCCTCTTTGGTAGCAGTAATGGTCTATTGGTGACCATCTAGCGTTCCCAGAAGCTAAAGTGAGGAAACCATTCATTCGGCGATTAGTTCCTATGTTCGACTCTTTTGCATCCGTAGGTGCACTTTGGCTCCTCTGTATGATGTGGCGGCTGATAAGTCACTGGTCCTCTGCTGGCTGTGTAGTCTTGTCCTGGTCTTCACACTTAACCGTCTGTATCTGCGGCGATATCCACCGCCGTCCCACCCTAACCAGCGTTCTCTGCTTGTATTTCCTGCAGTTGTCTTATGTCATGGCCGGATACAGCTACTTTGTCTGCCCAGTGGAGTTCAACAGCGACACCAACAGGTTCATGGTGGACTGTGAACCGTCAGACCTCTTCCAGTTACAGGAATATCATATCCCCGCCATGCTGCAATCTGTCATCGGCTGGGTAAGGGCGCCCCATCCCAATGATGGGATTGCACACACCCGATATAGATGTATATCAGTGTCTATCGTCATGTATACAGAAACTCCAAAAAATGGGGGCAGCAGTGCGCTCCAAAGTCAGAAAAATTATTTTCATCAGCCCATGCGATATTTCGGTTCAAAGTGGCCCATTTCTTTTTAGTTTTTGTATGCAGGAGATTTTGGTGATAACCTTGGGGGCTTTCCACCCATTTTTGTATATGAAAGTGCTATTATTTGTCTGTCTCTTTATGAATAGATGTAAATATTTTTTATACACCTTATATTTATATAGATGTGCATCGCTATATTTATAGATGCCTGCATACACTGTGTATAGCTTTGTACAACTATAGGAATAGAGGCCTGTATATACTGCACACTCTATAGCTGTATGTATCTCTGTACAGTATACTGCCTTTTAGCTATATGTATCTGTATATACTTTATATAGCTGTATATAGAGAGGCCTGTATATACTGTACTGTTTATAGCTAGATTCATATAGTGAGTATATAAAATAGAAAAAGCAGGCAGCGCTTCAATATTTGCTAGAAGAAAAGTGGACTTTATAGCCCATGTGTGTTTTTCCCATCACCCATGACCGCACCACCTGAGAGGATCCTGGCATCCAGGACAGGAAACACACTGAAATAGAAGGGCGGCACCTCTCCTCCGCATCAGTTCGGTTTCCTGTCCTTGATTAGAGACCTCAAGAAGAAGGTGCGGCTGGAGAATGTCCTAGGCCTGACCCCGTAGCTGGGAGAGTGGCTTACCTGGCCGTGGCACCGGCCACCTCAGGGCCTTAACCGAGCGAAGCGTTAAGCAAGCGTGGGCAGCGAGGGGTCTGGCATGATCTACTGTTAGCACGCTGGTTGTGTCTGCCTGCACACACTTCTATCAACAAGATGATGGGCCCTGTCATGGCTACTAGGTGAATGCAGGAAGAAGCCTGCGCATGACATAGGGCGTCCTGATGGCGCAGAGTAACCGAGCAACTGCACAGGCCTGCCTCGTGTGACGTGAGTCAGGTGTCATACAGGAAGTGATTTCACTTCCGGGGGCCGGAGGCGGCAGGAAGACGCTGTAGGGCACCAGGTTTAGAAGCAAGATGCAAGCCGAGGTGGAGGTTGTGATGCTCCAGCTCTCCTTTACGATTGAGGAACAGCAGCTGAAGGACTCACAGCAGCAGATGCAGCAGCGGTGGCAGTCGCACAAGAGCGGCAGTAAGATCAGCCAGAGGTCCAGAGACTCCAGCAAGGAACAACCCTGTGACCTAATCCAGCCTCCAGATCTGGAATCCTTGAGTGACAGCGGCTGGGGAGTGACCTTGAGAAATAAACAAGGGGGCCCCCATTAGCAAATAAGACCGGCCTAGGAAAGCTGTTGCAAAGGGAAAAAAATAATGTGTGGTTTGCAAATCCCCGTTACCATCCGATTGGCAGAGAAGTATGTGTACATCCTGCATTCAGAAGACAGTCTGTGAGGAGGTCCCTGATTTCACTTTAAATCTAAAATGAATCATTAAAGCAGAGGTTAAAGATTCCCTCAAAACCCTGATGAAGCTGATAAGGAGGCCTCGACAACTATGAGATTCAGATGAATCCGATTGAGGATCCTCCTCCTTCTCTTCATCTGGGGATGATGTCGGTGGTAGACCATGCTTTCCTGTGGGAGGCACGAACAGATTAATTAAAGCTATAATGACCACCATGGGGCTTGTAGAAACAAAAGACCCTAAACTAATTAATGATATTCTGTTCAGGGGCCTGAAACATACAAGGAGGCATGAATTCCTGGTAAACGGGAACAATGGAAGAGACCTGAAAGGAACGCCTCATTGTCCTCATCTCTGAAGAGAAAATATCCATTTGAGGAGGCATCTGCCCCATTCTGGGATAAAAGCCTGAAGATGGATGTAGCAGTAGCTCAATCTGCAAAAAAAATCTACTCTGCCCTTCGAAGACCTGGTTTACTTAGGGGTCAGTTAGATGAGAAGGCAGATGGCTACCTGAGAGGCACCTGGGAGACACCAGGAGGCGCTCTGAGACCCCCGCCATAGCAGGGACTTGTGCGGCAAGATCAATGATTATCTGGCTACAGTAGATGGAGGGAAAGGACACAGTCTAATCTCCCCTTGTTACAGGGGACAGCAGCCTTCCTAGCAGACGCCTCAGCAGACTCAGTGAGGTTGGTGGCAAGATCTGCAGCGCTATATAATTCAGCTAGAAGGACATTAAGTAAATGCTGGCCAGGCGATGTGCAGTCAAAATCCAGACTATGCTCCATTCCCTGTGAAGGAGAATTCCTCTTTTGCCAAACAATAAACATCCTAGAGAAAGCGGCGGACAAAGAAAGGGTTCCCTAGTCTGCCGGTGATCACTTTCAATAGTGGTCCTTTTGAAGGAAAAAATACATCAAAAGAAAGCCTCTGAAAAGTCAGGACAATTGGGGGGAAAAAGAGAGAGAATCTCGGGTTCATGTTTGGAGGTCTCTCCTCAGAGGGAAAAAAAGACCTCCTAGTGACTCCATCATCCAGGTGAGAGGAAGGCTCTCCTCCTTTCTTCCAGCCTAGAAAAGAATTTCATTCGGCAGCTGGATATTAAATATAATAAAACTGCTTGAAGGTGGAGTTTCACTTGACCCCACAGGGGTCCCTGATAATAACATCTGTCAGGAGGTCATGCGAATAACACTTGGCCTTAGACTAGGAAATTCTGAGTCTGGTCCAGAAGGAATTCCTTGTAGAGATCACCAAAGAAGGCAAAGGATTCTATTCCCCTCCTTTTCGATTAAAAAAAACCCCCAAAAACACTAAAGACTAAACCGTTTTTTAATTCATCGTTTCTTCTAGATGGGGTCAATAAGGGCTACCAAAAGACTCATATTCACAAATGGCTACATGGTTGTATTGGAAAATTTACGTTGTCCATCAGAAATATAGGAGTGGCTCTACCTTTGGGAGGGAGCCTAAAGACCCTTTCAATTCAGAGCCCTACCCTTTGGCCTCTCTATGGTACGTCCTAGTCTATGCCTTTCTTCCCATGGTGATGATGCCATCAGTCCTGAGGAAATCGGGTAAGATCGGGCAGAGGTGATGGGAATAGCTCCATTGTGGCCCAAGTGGTCTTCCTGTCCTGGATTAGCGGGTTTTCTCAGGTGGTGCTGTCATGGGCTTTGGAAAATCCCATTGCCGGTAAGTATCTTAGATTTTCAAGCGAAAAAGTTCACTGCAACAGAACCGTCGCCACGCCACATGGGCTAAATAAAGTCCACTTTTCTTTTGGTAAATATTGGGGTGCTGCCTACTTTTTCTATTTTATATATTTTTGCAAAAAGTGTATGTTTTGCATGAAAGGCCTTGCACCCATCATATATTTGTCTATAGTGTGCTGTGCCAGTTTTCTATATATGGATAAAAGATTAGAGACGCCTGCCTGTGATTGTTCAGCGACATACAGAGGGAATCGGTACACGCCAAGGTAAAAACTCTGATAACACCCACTCTGACTTAGAGGGAATCTGTCAGCAGCCTTTTCCTATGTAATCTGAGAACAGCATGAGGTAGGGGTTAAAATACCGATTTTAACGATGGTATTGTTTACTTAAAGGGGATATCTTAAAAAAAAAAAAAAACGTACCTGAGCACTAACAGGCAGGTAATTGCAGCTTACCTGCCTGTTGTGCGCGGCACCCGTTCTTCCCTGGCACAGAGTGATGACAGACTGCTGCTGCCGGAGATCCAGCAGACTCTGCTGACACAATGGGGTGGGATTTCTGACGTCATTTTGATTGACAGCTGGCTCCCCCAGTTAGTCAGCCGGAATCCTGCTGTCAATCAGAATGACTTTGGAAGTCCTGCCCTGTCGACAGAGCGGAAAAGAATCCTCCACTCTGTAGACGTGATGTCAGTGAAGGCTTCTCAATCTCTGGCAAAAGTGGTCTGTGCCGGGAAAGAATGGCGCTGTGCACAACAGGCAGGTAAGTAGCAACTAAGTGCACGTTTTTTGTAATAAAATCCCAGATATACCCTTTTAAGATGAAGGTTTTATTACGTGGTGATAATTGTCTTGGCTACAGCAGTGCATACTAGTCAAACTCTGCCTGCTCCTGTGATAAGCAGCTCACTGCCTATGGACAATGTACATGCAGAGCCTGGTGGGGTTTGCTGTGGTGTGGGTGGGGTTAGCTTTCTCAGCTCTGCTGCTGTCTACATCTAAGGAGTCTGTGTCAGAACAGCTGCACCCAATAAACTAAGTGACACATCACTGGAATGAGCGTCTTCTTTCAGCTGCAGATGGAAGGAAGAGAGCCACAGGATTCAT
>VIAB01007306.1:5428-16263 GCA_009801035.1 Oophaga pumilio | reverse complement strand
TTTGTTACCTAGTTATCCTAAGGGTTAATTCACGTGACGGGCCTGGGCCAACCCTAGTCTTGTGACCCAAACTTTAGGCCTCATGAATGCCCGACATTGCCCGTGATGCTGTTAGTTTGAATTAAAGATGCATTTTTGGGTTGTGACTTGCGGGTGTAATACAGAACAGACAATGCTTCTTCTATACAGTCATTAAAGGGGTTCTTCGGGAAAGACCTAAAACGGCGTCCCTGATATAATTCAAACTGCAGCCCATCCTGGTCTCCTGTCCGTACAAGCTGCAGATTGAAGACCTGCTGCTCCCTAGACATCTGTCTCCACTGACAAGGAGCTGTATCACACATACCTCAGTCAACAGCCTGTAGCACGGCTGCCATATGTGAAGAAATATATCTATTCCTCGCTGAGCACAATGAGGCTTGGCTCCAGCTTCATCCTCCTCAATGTTAACTTGTTTTCCGTTTGGGCGCAGTCAGTCTGTGCACTGCTATAAAACGGTCAGACTGACGGAGGAGGAGAATAAAGCTGGAGATCTCATCGCCGAGCACAACGTGAGTTATAACATTTTTTCACATATCGCAGCCGTGCTCCCGGCTGCTGACTGAGGTGTGTGACCGCTCTTGTCAGTTGACAAACTGGTCTCGAGAGCTGTATATCTTCAGTCTGCAGACCTTACTGACACGTGACTAGGACGGGCTGCGGCTTGAATTATTTCAGGGACCCCTTTAATCTATACTATAGTGCTAAGGAGTGACAGCATTTTGACTAAAAGAGGTGGTGCTCAGAGATGTCAATAAGATTGTAGGCCTGACACCATTTCCAAGATGACGTGGACACTTACTATTGAGCTGTGTATTTCCTGAGATTCTCTCCAGCACACGGGGGTTTCCAGGTTCATTCACTTGCCAGTATTCATGGTCAGTATTTTATTCATATATTTTTACCAAAGATGCAATCAATGAGATCATAAGCAAATAGGAGGATTTGTCTGTTTTGAAAAGGATTTTTGAGAAATGTGTGTTGGATACATTGATCACAAATTCAGCCATGTCAATGATGTCTAAGTAGTGACCAGCAAAATATTTATTATGGCTGTCATTAAGCTTTATCATCTAGATGGTTTACAGAGCTTATTGGTGTCCCCACAATGTAGTCATAGGGTGCCGGGTTTCCTTCTGGTCTGCCATCGTTCTACTCCTATTAGAACTTGGCCTCCTGGATGATCAGAAGCATACAAGGGGTGGTCCGTCAGCTACATCTAGGAACACGTTATATGGGGGCACAGGCGTGAGGCCATGTTACAACCTCCCAGGTTACAAGTGTAAGCCACCTCACTTTACCTCCATGTGTCTCTGATTTCATACACTGGATTAATGAGAAAACCTCTTGGACCATGTCCCAATGGTTCCTTATGTGCAGAGGCCTTCACACCTATTCTCCCAAGCTATTAAAACTTCATATGTGCTATATCATTTTTGGGGGTGGTTGTTTTGCAGTGTGGCTTTTGTTTTATAAGGAGTGTCACATAAGGTCAATACCAGTGGTGTCCTAAAGACCCCGCAGACTTTTATATGGGATCCGTCATGATTCCCTGGTGGTGTCAGGATAGGAAAAATCACTCTGCGCCATTACTCCCGTCAGATCTGATGGCGTTTGCAAATGGGAATGTAATGTGCACATAGCCGTGTTGGCAAATTATGGATTAACACTGTATGTGGCACAACCTACGATAATCCAGCTAATGCCCAAAGATCATCTGGTATTTTTGATCACTTGATATTTTTTTCAGACATTTGTCATTTAACCTTTATTCATCCTACAAAGACATTTTTATGTGAAATGCCTAAATCAAGGTGAAGCTGATGTTATAACTTTCTTGCACAGTATGTGTAGTACCACTATGGACTGTACTGTAGGAGAACCACTATGTTGTTTTTCTGGTTTTTGTCCTAGTTTTGTTTTTCCTGGATTACTTATATTCTTTTATGTGCTCATTGCATTTCAGTCTGTTTTTATTCTCTTTGTGTTTATTGGATTTTTTCGGCTTCAGTTTACATGGCGGACGGTATCGCTATAGGATTTGTCCTGTACAGTTTTGTCCACACCGCCGTAGGAGATTATAGGGTAGAGATGGTTATTGCTACAGCAGGGAAAGGGTTATACATATAGGATGTCTCCTAGGTTGACCAAATGTCATATATTCTGCCATCGTGGAAGATGTGGACAAAAGTGTTTCTATTTCACTGCCATGTAAAGGCTCCATGTTGTCACAGGCTGGTAATGAAATGTAAAATTAACAGGGCTATCTAGAGCCTCTCCATTGGGAGGTGGAAGCCTCTGCCAATATGTCGTGTTGTCAGACACTTGTCTGATATCACACACGTGTCCAGTTCTAATAATTGGGGTAAGTGCATGAAATCTGCCAGAGATGCATGAGCCCTGGAGAGAGACCGATGGATTCAATGTCCATACCGTCATCTTGCCCCACACCCCATGCAGAAAAGGTGCTGGAAGGGTGTGTTGTCACATAGCAGATTAATTGTCCTATATTGGCTAATAGATGTGACAGAGCTGATGCCACTCATACTTACAATACCATAATGTGTAGTTGATCTTACACAGCACTACCTTTAGATCTACTGCATTATCTTAGTTATCACATTTTACAGGAAACTCCAGCTGAAGAGTTAAAGGAGTCATGAGGGGGATAATAAGTAATTTTGAAAGGGCTCAGAGTAATTAAAAAAGTAAAATAATTAACCCAGCTTAATGATCCCCTTCAGCTGATGTTCTCATACCCACTTAGTCCTTTTTGGTCTCTACTTTCTGATTTCTCTCGACATACTGAAATTCTTTTTCTTCCTACCACTGGCCACATTAATGACTGTCCTCCATCATTGACTGGCTAAGCAGAATTTTCCAATGCGTCGAGGTGGAATCGGGAAGAAGAGACCGGCGGAGAACCGGGTTGTAGTCAGAAAAGGAGCTGAAGGTGATCAGCGAGGGTGAGTATTTCCTACTGGCCGATAGTCCATCTGGCTCTGCTCATCACCAAGGTGTTTGGACAAGTAACATCAACAATTGGATCCTTGCTTGACTCAACTGTAGATGTCAGATTTGATGGAGAATTTACATCCCACCAACAATGGGATCACAATGAAAATGTGATGTATACAGCCAGCAGATAATGTGTGCTTGTTAATAGTTGCTTAAATGAAATTTAAAGTTTTTACGTTCATGGTGCCCCCAAATTTGTCTTGAGGTGATTGGGCGGGACATGGGGTCTACTGAAGACTAAGTGCCCCCTCACAGGCTTGCACAGGTCTTGCATGGTACATCTACAGACGTAGGAACAACATATTCAAGGCATCAACTAAGCTGTAGAGCGTTGGCTTCACACTCATGTCAGATGGTCGTTCTTCTACCTTCACGTCTGTATCCTCATATCGATTGCTAATTAGTTATTCTGTTACGACTGTGAATAGAGGCAACATAACAGTATTTCATGGTGACCAGGTCATATAGTTTTGCTGCTATGATGGTATTTTTTCCAGGTGCAGGGGACATTTAGCTGGGTGAGAAGCTTCTGACGGGATATAAGGCTATGTGCACACGTTCAGGATTTTTCGCGTTTTTTTCCACGGCAAAAACGCTTAAACGCATGCAGTAAGCATCCTATTATTAGAATGCATTCTGCAATTTTTGTGGACATGGTGCGTTTTTTTTCCGCGCAAAGACGCATCGCGGTAAAAAACGTAAAAGAATGAGCATACTTTGGTGTGAAAAAGGGTGGATTGCTCTAATCTGGCACGTCCTATATGACCAGTCTGCACGGTATTATTATATGTTCTTACTTGCTCTGGCGCCTTGTGGGTTGGATGTAATTTTCACTATTTGCATGGCACACCCACCCCTGCTCACCACCTATTAGATCTGTTCTACTCACAAATTCCCCTTTAAATCGGAGTTTTGTTAGTGGTGATATACATAGAAAAGGATGTAGGGAGAGTTGTACTGTCTGTTAAGTGCTGTCCCATAAATGTGTGTTTGTAGATATTTGTTGCATTTACTATATCTTTTTTTTAATTTAAGTAACATTTGTTGTTTTGTGTGCTGTTTTTTTTAAGATTCAGCCAATCCTGAAACTAAGCAGAAAGCACATACCGATCAATCCTCTAATTTGATAGTTTTCTTTATTCTATTTGCTGTGGGGCCGTATCGCAGGCCAAGAGATCTTGTATCTTCTGTTACCATGCAGCGATCTGTATTACTATCAGCCAAAGTGGTGAAGTAGATGCTGTATATTCCTGCTTCATGCATCAGCTTGTGTGTTGCTGGTACCTAAAAGGCACTAATATAGTCCTTGTTTATTTAACAGGGCATAAAAAATAGTAATAAATGAGCCTCCAGGGGCATATGATTGGTTTCAAAAGTAGCAATGGCCATTATGCTATATGGTAGTGCGGTGTAACGGGAGACTTATTGGTACAGTGCTATGACATCTGAAGCAGCAACCATTAGGAGGTCAGAAGAAGTGATCTCCAGACACTTGACTCGTAGGAATCGGGAAGAGACTTGTATAAAAATTAAAGGGGCTTTTCAGTTGCTCCATGTGACTACAGACTGCTGAATCGTGACTATGTGCAATGCGCCCTGTCAAGGTTCCTCTGCATTTGCAGGACATGTGGCTTCATGTGTGCGACCTGGATGACAGCTGTCCGGTGCCGACGAGTCTCACCTGCTTCTCTCAATATAAGGCTTTATTCACAAATCAGTATTTGTATTCCCAAACCAGGAACCTCTCCAAAACACTGAATATGTGTCAATCTTTCAATTATAGATTTTCTCTGTAAAGGGTATGCCACACTAAACGAGATCGCAAACGAGATCGCAAACGAGATCACTAAAACGTCACTATTTTGCGATCTCGTTAGCGACTTAGCTGTGTGTGGCATGTAGCAACTATGTGGCCCCTGCTGTGATCTCGTTGATCGTTCACTAGAGTTCTGGACCGTTTTTTGATCGTTGGCGTCCTGCTGGTGAGCCTATATCGCTGTGTTTGGCACCTTTTGCGAACGACCTCGTTTGTGACGCATATGGGTTTAGCGTCACGGAATAGATCTCAATATCTATAAGTTCTCTTTTGCGTCACAGAGAGGATCGCAGCAGTTGCAAAGCAGGCTAGCAGGACGCAGAGAGCAGGAGCAATGCTGGAAATTCCTATGAATCAGAAGCGCTCAGTACATGCTAATGACATCCTAACGACCTCCAAAGTCGTTAAAGAGATCGCTGACCGCTGATGAGTCGTTTATGAGATCTCCTGTTTGGCAGCTACTAGCGACCTAAAAGAGATCTCACAAACGATCTCATTAGCTTGCGTCGTTATTGAGATCGCTAACGAGATCACTAAGTGTGGCAGTACCTCTAGTTCCGCTCCTGGTTTTGGCAAAGAAACACTGATTCAAAACGTTGGCCAAATATTGATGTGTGAATAAGCCCTAACATTGACTGTTGACTTTTTTTCTTTAAATCCTAGAAAACCCATTTAATCACTTACATGATCTAAAAAAAGATCACTTAAAGAAGTCAGCTGACTATAACAACTTCTCAGTGTCTGATCCCTGAGATTCCGATGGCTCGAACTCCTACCGTTCCCACGAACATAGTCCCTGCGTTTTGAAAAAAAAAATTAGCTGGGTAGGGTGCTTCTTCTTGCCTCTTGTTTGGTGCCCCCTGGATCATTTATTGGAGCAATTGCTCTCACAAGCTTAACTTTTTAAGAAGAAGAGATGCCCAGATTTTATGGGAACCCTTTTAAAAAATCTATAAAATATGTGAATAAATCTGACACCGCGCGGTCCAGCTATCTGGTTAAGTTATGAGTCCAAGGGAGTTCTGATTACAACCCATTGATGATCCCATCATGGACATATTGTGGTTTAGCAGCTGGATTGAAGAATTGGCCTACACCTGTTGGGATGGTCTACAATTTGCTGTAAGTCACTGTATGAGGAATTCCACACAAAATTCTTTGACCAGCAGAGTCCGAGTATCTGTCTCTATAAAAAGAGCAGAGCTGACCTTGGCATTGATGCCAGACGTACAGGGAGCGGTAGGACTCACTTAGAAGCATATTCTAGACTTGTATTCTCTTGCAGTGTCAGCCTCTCTCCGTGCAGCCTCCTAGTGTTTAGCAATACGAGGTGTTTCTTCTTTGAACTGAATGTCCCTATGTGAATATAATGTATGTTTATTCTATTTATATACTTATGCAACTGAAAAAAAATAAATGTCTATAACAAAAGTATTTAGTAGCCAATAAGTTGTTTTTATTTCCTTTTCTACTCTGGGTTCATGATGAAATAGAATATTTTGATATGTTCCTTATGAGAATGTAAAATATTTAGATAGAACCATGATGATGTAGTAGTGCAGGCTAAACACTCAGCTATTTGGATAATTACACAGACATCACTTTAAAAGCTATGGGGGCAATTCACCAAAGTGTTTTCGCCAGAAAACTTTAAAAAGTTGCATTTTTTTTAAAAAACCCTGAAACTTTGGACATTTTTCACGTCAGTTTGAAGCAACTCCACCAAAATTGCTGGGGAGGAGACGGAGCGTAGCTATGCCCGCCCATCTGCTCCAGAAATATTTCTCTAGCCACTGACGCATGGAGACACATGCCACTGAAAAGATGCAGCAAATCAAAGAAGACCCTTTACCAAATTTTTCATGTGCAACTGAACACCCAATGTAATAGTGGCTGCAGAGTGGAATAAAACTCTTATTTTTCAAAAATTTGCTGGACTGTTGTGGAGATTTTTGCAATCAAAGTATTGTCCAGCTAATGAGTTACCGCCAAGTGTGTGTTCTTGGTTTTCACTGGGGGAAGGGGGTACTTTTTCTTCTCCGTGTATGATGCTGACCAATAGTAAGCCGCAACCCACAGGTGAAAGAACATGCACCATCATAGCTTAGAGCAGGTTTCTCAATGTGTGAGATGTAATTACCCTTATGTCTGATGTGCTCAATGCTCTGCAGTGAGATCACTGTCTGTTATTCCATCTCACACAGGAGTAGCCTGGTCTGGGCTTCTCCTGTGTGAGATGTACGGTAATGACACATCTCGCTGCATGGTAGAAGAGTCGGATAGGTGGTTCCCCCAACCAATGTCCTAGATTAACAGGTCTCCACCCATGTATATGTCTAGAAAGAGCCCTGTCAATCCAGGGCAGGAGACGGGAATAATTGCCGGTGACCTGCTTGTCTGACTAATGTACAGCACAGCTCGGTCCCCAGTTGCTTTTAAAGTGTGGGTTTCTCTTAAACACCGAACTGTTTCAGGGTCATACATACCTGGATGAGATCATACAGCCAGTGCCCGATACATGCTGCTCGTGGTTTGGCCAGCATGTATTACCTGGCAGGTTTAAGTCACAATAAATTGTGGTGTAATTTTGAAGCACAGTATAGACCAAATCCGATTTCCTGTCCACATAGCGATCCGCCTCAACCGCTTGTGGAAAATGTCTAGATCATGTCTGAAACACACGGTGCAAAGCCTGAAGACACATTTGGCACACTTAGAGAATTTTGGTGCATACAGCTTAATAAATTACCCAAAGCAACTGTTATGTGCTCTCTTATCTATACAGTGTATTCTGCATAGAGTTCAGCGGACACAGAATTTCCTTAGCCATTTGGGAACCTCAAGTGGATGTTTGTGGTCTAGAGGAGTTGTAACTTTGTCATTGGTTTAAAAGGAGCGTGTGGCACCTTCCCACCAGTTTGTTTTTTTCCATTCATCTCTGCTCTACTTTCTCATGTAAAGCCAAAGCTGTCAATGAAGGAAGAGGCTGGATGAGAAGGTTGCAAAACAAGTAAGCTGAAGAATGCACAAAAATAATAGGTCTCGCCAAAGGTGCAACCTGCGCCTGTGCTTGGTTTGAACTGCCACGCCAGCACGGGAGGTGAATATAGGCTTTATTATTTTATGGAGGCCAATCGATGGGTATGAGAAGTAGTTGTCCAAGTAATGGACAGCGTCTTTAAGGTGAGAAGAGCATTTGTCTCTGAAAGAAAGATGCTCATGGTGCTCAATCAGCAAAGGGTCTGTAAACCGGCCATGTGATACCCTGCGGTGATCTGGGTGAGCTGCTCAGCGGCTGCACCAATGCCCATTAGTTTTCTCTTACAACAGTGTTTTCTCATATCAAGTGGTTAATGTGCTGATGAAACTGAAAACGCATGTGCATTACAAGTGAAACATGTTTGACTAATAAAGACTGACAAATTGGGGGTAACACACTGAGTGTTTTTCAGTTTTGAATTGTACCCTCTAATAGATGACTTGATGCCTCTGCTGGTCTTTCAGCCCTGGTTGGAATGGCTGCAGACTTGATATGTCAGTGAGTTGTCTGATAGCATTGGCTCAGTATAGCATCACGCAGCTTACAATTTACTTGATTGCATGCACGCTCTTCAGACCAAACCATAATTTTTTTTTTTTTTAACGAGAACCCAATCCAAGTCGATTTCTAAAAGCACATGCAATTCAATAAAAAATAAGTTCAAAGGTGTTCACTGACTTTCATTTGACAGAATCCATGTAAAGAGGTTGTATAGCTTAACATTTTCATATATTAAGAACTATTGAGGGGTGTACTGCCTATACCGGCAGACCATGAAACCCCAGGGGGGCCTGCTGCCAAATGACGAGGCTTCCTGCTTTAGCCCAGCATTGCAATCTCAAACGTTTCAGCATTCTCAGTATGCAAATTGTGTTCAATACAATTGTCCTCCAGTATACAAATTCTGTTCAATCCAGTGGTGGAGGAGGAACCATTGACTCCCTAATCCACCTGTAAGCCTGTGCGTCTGAGACAGAGACTGACAGAACGCTGGTGGACTGAGGATAGGTACGTAATTACTTGTAGAGTACTGTGGTAGCCATCATCCTGTATTGGGGACTGTTGTGGCATCGGTGTGTGTGCGTAAGTGTGGTGGGTCCATGGTAACCATTATATCGTGTGGGAGGATGTAGAGTCATCATACTGTATGTGTGGCTGATGTCATCCTACTGTGAGGGGGGCATCATACCGTGTGGTGGTGGGTGTCATTCTGTATTGTGGAGAGGTGGGAGGGCTGTGGTAGACATCATACTGTATGGGGAACTGTGGGCTCCATCATACTGTGTTGGGCACTGTGGGGGCCATCATGCTGTGTTGGGGTCAGTAGCAGCCATCATGCAGTGTGGGGAGCTGTGGGGTCATCATATCGTGCGCTCTTTCATAGTTTGTAGGGGCATCAAACTGTTGGGGACTGTGGAAACAACATGCTCTGGGATCATCATATCATTCTTGTTGGGGACAAATTGTGGAAAATTCACTGTGGCGTATCATACTGTGAAGAGGGGCTTTATTCTGTATGGGGGCTTTATAAGGGATACTTTAGTAGAGCAGATCATTTTGGTGGCTTTTTTTTTTTGGAGGGGGGATGGAATTTTAAGTGTCCCCATAATTTCTATGTTTGCCGCTGGAAATATTATTAAAATCCTATTAATAAAGTGTAACGTGGACCTGGCATATCCAAGCATTATATGAACAGCACGTTAGTTTCCTAGCGGCAATTCTACATGGAACTGTCTACATTTGTTGCCGGTTCCACCACATGTCACGGCAAATTGCTTGATTTCCTTAGCTCATGGAGAAGGAGGGACATTCTTAGTCCTTTATGGCTTCTAATTTTTGTAGATGTGAAAATAAAAAAAAAAATCACTGACATGTGAATAAGGACTGAAGGCTGGCTGTTTTTAGACTAATCTGTCATGGGGCTTTAAGGCTGAGGCTACATGCATACTATTGCTTCTCAGTAGATCCTCCGTAGCAAAATGTATTTTTTATGGCCATTGTGCTTATTAAAATGATATATCCTCATCTTCTAAAAGTTAACTTGCACCTCCTATGTAGAACTTCAGAAGGCAGATTTGGAATTCTTGTCTCCCAATTGCAATCTATTACACAAGATTCATACTGTTTGATCATCTATTTATTGCTCTTTAGTAAATGAATACGAGTTAAGTGCATTTTAACATTTTCTGCAGCAGCCATTTGTGACTTTTGTTAAAGATGTGATTCCGTTAATTGCAGCTTGCCAAAATATCCTGGGTGTGAGCCAGCAGGAACTCTCCCCATATGGATAGGTCTAATTAGTCCATTTCCATTATTCTCTCTTCTTTCTCTTTTCAGACTAAGCCCACACATTTGGATTTATCTTGCTTGGGATATAAATAAAAATTAATCTTTGCACATAGGCCGTTGACAATGGCGTTAAGTCTGTTATCTTCTGTTGTCCCTGTTAGACAAGATAAAAAAGGTCACAAATCACTTTTATAATACCAATTGCTACAGCCACATACAAATCTAAAATATGCAACAGACCCCCATCACCTACCACGGCTGCCTTCCCTGAGGAAATTTTAGCAGTCTGTAATGTGCGTATAGTTCAGATACGGCTCCGCTTGTTGATTATACTGTATCCGCACCGGAAACAGCAGTCATGTGTCCTCAAGTATCCAATAAGAATACTCCCGGCCACAATCCGACTAGGCGGGCGCAGAATCCCTCAATGCAAGTGTATTGAGTGAGGCTGGAAGTATGCAAATCATATACTTGTGGTCACATCACCACCTGCTCCCAACATCTGAGTATCATCACAACGCTGTGAGGATTCACAAGTCTGCAGTCATAGTGACTGTAAACTTGTAGTTTAACCCCTTCCTGACCTGTGACAGCGTATGTCATGAAAGGATCGCGTTCCTGCGGGTCGGGTGA
>VIAB01007305.1:27031-38237 GCA_009801035.1 Oophaga pumilio | reverse complement strand
CCGGGTGTCAGCTGTGATAATCAGCTGACACCCGGTCGCGATCGACCGCGCTCCCCCAGGGAGCGTGTTCGATCGCTTTGACGTACTATCCAGTCCATGGTCAGATTGTCCCGGGTTTCATGGACGGGATAGTATGTCGGATGGCAGAGAGGGGTTAAGTTTCTAAACTCAAACTGCTCTATTTTGAAGTATTGCCCAACATGGGCCAACAGGCTACTCAAAAACAAGACAATCCTGAGATAATCCCACTGCATAAAACAAGTATTGCTCATTTAAAGAAAAACACACAGTTCTTCCCAAATGGTATGACTTTAACTGTTATCACACATCACCATTTATGATTAGGTGTGTGATTAACTTTGATAAATGTCGACACTCAGACTTTAGGCGGTGGTGTTTTTGCCAGCTTTCTCTTCTGTCTCTGTGACTTTGCGGTCAAAGCTAGCTGCCATGCTGGTACGTCAGGTAGAGGATGCAACAAAGATGCAGAATGGAAGGACTCCAGATCAGGGTAAGTATCCAGCGTTATCTCCAATGTCTTACAAGCCGATTTAATGTCCAGTGAGGTTCTAATCTGGAGACTTTTATCCCCCGCCATTATATGGACACCAAAAGGAAAGAGTCAATGGAAGCGGAATCCTTTTTTCAGGATGGCCTCAGTGAATGGTTTCAGAATTCTCCATTTCCTAAGGGTGGTGGCAGATAAGTCTTGAAAAAGTTTGATTTGTGAGTCTTCGTATAAAATCTCCTGTGACTCTCGGGCTCTATGGAGCACTAGATCCTTTAAGCGGTAATCAAGAAAACAACAGATCACGTCGCGTGGTTGCTCCCCTTGTGTAGGCTTGGGACGGAGGGCTCTGTGTACATTTACTAATTCAATCTCTTGAGGGTCTGACTCTATAAGTAGGCTTCTGCAAATCTCTTGTGTTGCTTTATTTAATGCCTCGAGTGCCACTTTTTCAGGCAATCCTTTAATTCTTATATTGTTACGACTTTCACGGTTTTCATGATCTTCCAGTGTGGTATGGACTGCGTGTAGTTGGTTTTCATGCGCAGATAAACAGTCCAGAAGGGCATTGGACCGCTGAGTCGTAGTATTCTGTGAAGTTTCAAATGTCTCAAGTCTGTGACCCTGGAGATTTATATCATGTTTTATCTCTGCAAGTTCTTTCCCTATTGGCTCCAAAGATTTGGATAATATACGTTTTATAAACGAGCGAGTGACCAATGCATCCTTAGTTTGTGGTATTTGCAGGTGCGTGGGTTGCAGTGACGAGTCGGAGACAAAGCAAGCTTAAACTGAACGTTTATTTGAGGGTATAGGGGTACCTAGCAAGCTGACAGTATTTCTCCTCGCAGGGAAACTATACAACAATACACAAGTAATGGAACAAATGGCTACTAGGCAATTGCCTTCGCCTATAGGGCCTTGGTAAGGCCGTCTAAATGTCCTAGAACTATAGTTAACAGTTAACGGAGTGTCACTTAACCTCCTCTGAAGTCCTGCAGAGCTGCTGTCCGGATGGTGTCCGTTTGGCGTCTCAGCCGCTGGGACCAGCTGACGAGGAGCTGTTGTAGGCTTCGGGTGTTCTTACACCCAGATGCAGATGGGGCACAACAGGCCCTGGAGAAGTTCCCTGGCATAGAGGCGAGATGGCGGCAGCCGCGGACCCTGCTGTGCAGGCCCCAGCTGCGGGCTGGAGTGGGACAGTAGCGGCTGCGGATGGCAGAGCACAAGCTGCAGCAGCGGGCTGGAACAGGGCCGTGGCGTTCGCGGCTGGAGGCGTACAGGATGCAACTGCGGGCTGGAGTGAGGCAGTAACGGTCGCGGCTGGAGGAGTACAGGCCGCAACCGCGGGCTGTAGTGAGGCAGTAACGGTTGCTTCAGAATCTTCAATTAATGCCATATCTGAGTGTCTGGGGGATTTGTTAGGAATAGGAAGAGTAGCCTGTTTTTTCAGGAAGTTATCTACATCTGCTTGTGTAATAGATTTTGTCATTTTGGGTGCACTTTTCTGTGGTTTTACTGTAGATTTCCCAATATTTGCTATTATCTGTAAAGTAAGAGACAGAGCAGATTTAAAATTATAATTCCCAAAGCTGGCAATGTGGTTAGTTAGAATAGCATATTCATTTGTGGGAGCGGCCTTGAAACAGGGTGTGAAAGCTGCCTGGTAGAAGGGAGCTGGAAATTAATATAGTAGTGATCACCAGATGCCTCTAATGTCCCTTACTAGCATTTGAATGATAAGAAGTTTCAAATTCACTGTGATTCCAAAAATTGCCACTAAGTGGCAGCAAAGACTATTATAGCAATCCTAGGACACTTTTCTTTTCCTCTCTTTTTTTTTCTTTCCTTTCCTTCTCTCTGACGAAAATGTGTAGGATTACACAAAGTCTTGTATTGCTGATTGTATTGGAGACTGCTTGTTTGAGTAGAAGTGTATATTTAACCTTGAAACAATGTAAGGTCCAATGGGTGGGCGCCTGCTTTACTATGACCCCAGGCAACTCTCTCTTCAGAGCTGGCAGACCTCTATGTGGTGTGAAGATCTCTTAGTAACAGGGGGGTTAAAAGGTGTGAGCGTGTCTGTCGCTCTGGCGTCTCCCAAGAACTACACTCTCCCATCCTTCGTATGTGTCTGGGCTTCACAGAGCTCCTCCGGGAATATCGTGACCCTGTCCTCCTCTATGTTTATGTAGAGCCCCTCTACTGTTTGTGGAGCAGGCACCTGTGTATGTGTGACCCGCACCACAATTGTGGTTTACCAGGGATATGGGGTACTCGGAGCCGAGCCCATGGAAGTCTATGGGGATGTCACTGGTAGCTGTGGCTCGGTCCGTGTCCCTGGCGGTCAGGCGTTAAGGGGATATTTACAGGGGATTAGGAATAAGTTCGTGACGCCACCTGTAGTTTCTAGTCACTGAGACCAGCGCTGCGGGATAGTAGATCTCTGAGGGGATGGTATTGCAGCAGGGTGTTAGGTCCTCTACAGGTAGGACTCTTCCCTCAAAGTCTATGGGGTAAATCGTGTCATGCAGGATGCAGCCAAATAACACAGTCACAGTCAGTGTAGCTTCTTTTCCATACCTTTACTTTCAAAGATGTTCAGGCAGGTCCCGGGAGCCAGACGGGGGGTGGATAGAGCGTGCGTTTCCAGATACTGGCGGAGCAGGTTAGAGGCCTCCTTAACTTTCAAAGGTGATGAGTCAACTCGCATATAGCTATGTTACTCAATACTCCAACTATAGCTATAGCCGTACGGCCCAGTCAGCATAGTGTTTGGAGCCTTCCTGCGAGATAGCTGAGTTCCTCCTATTGCTTGGCCTAGCTCAAGGATTCTCACTATCCCTGACCCCGGTTACGTACCGACTATATGGGGCTTGTTCCTGTGACCTAAGGTCCAGCGAATCTCTGGTTGTTCTCTTGCTATGCGTGAAGCTATAACAATACTTCGGTCCCCAGTGACCGGCGACGAGTGCAGACAATTGAATGTCCAAGGCACTACTTAATTCCTTTTCCACTGTGCCCTTCGCCCTGCTCACGCTTTTAACATAAGCACTCTCATCAGGTAGAAACAGTCTATCTTTCTCTTTCCTTTCTGTAGAGCTCACTGACAGATTCTCAGTTTTCTAGTTCAGGAGCACGTCGCTGAAATTCACTGCCCTTGGGGCAGGCGACTGAAGACACTGTAGTGGACTTTTTCCTTCTTTCTCTTCTGGATAGACAGCACTGGCTAGGCTAGGAGAGTATCTTGACTTCCATACTAGTCTCCACTTTAAGCACCGTCTTGCTGCTGACAGGATACACACTGCACTGCAGACTGCAGACTCCAGACTTCCTCACTGTCTGAAGACAGGACACCAACTGACTACTCTGTGCAGAGACAGGAAACAGACTACTCCCTACTCTGACGTCACCTCCCTATTAACCCTGTAGGTGTGTCTAGGGTGCAAATGAGTGAATGAATATCGAGCATTACACCAGTACCTGTCCACGCATCCTCTTAGAACATTTGTACCTGATGTATAGCAGGGCTACACATGTACACCTTAGTCCCCTACCTCCGGTTTTGAAGACCTCTATATCAGCAGCTTCCCTCTGTCGCAGCTGCTGTGGCTGTTGCGGGGTTATTGCTTCCCCTCCGGCTTTCCCGCTCTTTCCTCTGGGGAGCGTCTGTGCAGCAGGCTAAGTCTGTCCCTCGGCTCTGTCTCAGAGACCGCCAAGACTATTTTCACATGCTGCGGAGGTACACACTGTTGTAGCATGAACGTCTCAATGGAGTTAACAGACTGTTTCTTCGGTGTGCCCCGCTTAGAAGGGCAGGAATGGGTACCTTAACGAGGATGGTCTCCTCTTCTCTTAACCCTTGCACCAGGCTCAGAAGCTTTCCCTTATAGGAGCCGATGGTGGTTTCAGTATCCCTCCGCCACTTCAATACTGTCCTCGTCAGCCACCTCCGGAATCTTAGATTTTGTTTGTTCCTGGTCCGGAATTAGAGTTAAAATAGTCCAAATATATTAGGAATCAGCTCCGGTCCAAGGAGAGATTTTGGAATGCTCTTCTTGTGGCTTCTAAAGCTGCCTTAGCAAGGTTGATTTGGGAGCTCTGAAATTCTGCGTCTCGCCCAGCCAGCGCTCAGGACATGCCCCCGGGGTGCATTTGAATTTGATGCAGTGCGGGCCTTGCATTCAATGCATAAACTAACAGTATGATAGTGGCAAAAGAGTAATGTGAACTTGGTTTTCCTGTGTACATCCACTAGGTCGGTTCAAAGCCTTTTTGGGGTGCATTTGAATTTGATGCAGTGCGGGCCTTGCAGTCAATGCATAAACTAACAGTATGACACTGGCAAAAGAGTAATGTGAACTTGGTTTTCCTGTGTACATCCAGTACCTGGGTTCAAAGGCATATTGGGGTGCGTGTTACTTTGCTGCAGGGCAGGCCTTGCATTTAATGCATAGACTAACACTATGGGAGACCTATTTTCTTATAATTGGAACAATTTTTCAAGAAGCCCTCCTGTACGTCTCATCAAAGGAGTATAGGGGTTTGTCCTAATTTGTATTGGTTGAAAGCAATGGTGACGTTGAAAAACGCATCAAAAATGCTACGTGTGAACATAGACAAATTGGTGGAGGAACATTTTTACTTTCGGTTCATTATTTTGCATTATATAAAAGTCATTAGCCTGCAAAGGATGTTCCTTGACATATTTCCCAGGAAAATCCATTTTGGTTTAGTTTTTATATGTTTTTTGGTGCGCCTCTAAAAATGGCGTAAAACTCTGACAACATTGCTCACAGCTGTGACCTGGGAGTCAGAAATGCTTCCAGGGGCTTTCCCCATGATGTTCTCGTGTCATTTGAGCAGTGTTTCCATCATTTACAGATGTTTTTCGACTTTAAAGGACCCCCGGGGGGATCACGGCAAAAATGCTCCGTTTTCCCATAGACTTACATTGGGCTCGTTGCTCGGGTCGAGCACCCGAGTATTCCAATTTTCTTGACCCGAATAACGAGCACCCGAGCATTTTAGTATTCGCTCATCACTAGTTAGTATGCTATACCAATTTTGAAGTATTATTATATGAATCTAGACAATATCAGCTACCAAACTAGCTACTGTAGGAATTCAGGAATACAATTTTATATTATTTTTTGGAGGGTAAACTAGCAATAAATAACCAAAAATGTATGGATTTGTAAGTTATGTGTGGTTAGTGGAAGTGCAATGACAGAATGCATCCACTAGATGAAGCTCTTGCTTCACATCATACAACAGTTTTCTGCATGGTTTGATTTATTATCAGGAACACAAATATTTCACATTTTTTTAGACATTTTTGGCAGCTGCAGTAATTATGGCTAATAATTGTATCAAATCAATAAACTTCTTGTCATAATTTATTTTTTGGGGGTTTAAAAACCGACAATCTGCTATTTGTGATGCAAACAAATAATTTCAAGGCTAGAATACTGACCAGGTAAAAAGGTCAAAATATTTCATCCTTATTTTATGAATCTATCTTATTAAGTAATGTATTATAGGTATTTAATTATTCCACGACACAGACACTGCCACTAGTTTCTACAATGCCACTCTTGCATCAGCCATCAACTCGGTCGCCCCTGTATGTCATCCATAACAGACTGCGACAAATCAATAGACAACCCTGGCACAATAACACCATAAAAAAGCTTCGGCAAGCATCCAGAATTGCTGAACGGCGCTGGAAGAAAACGTATTCACAAGACGACTACACTGCACTCAAACAAGCAACACTTGCATTCAAATCAGCTCTCAACTCTGCTAAACAGGCCTACTTTACATCCCTTGTATCTTCCTTATCCCATAACCCCAAACAATTGTTCAATACTTTTAACTCCCTCCTCCGCCCACCACTGCCCCCTCCTACCTCCCTTATCTCTGCTGAGGACTTCGCTATGCACTTCAAAAACAAGATAGACCAAACATGGCAAATCTTTTTTATTCAACCACTACAACCCTTTTGTATATCTGATCGATGCCCAAACCCCATAACCTCCTTACCCAACATCACGGAAGGGGAGCTTGCTCATCTTCTCTCCAAATCACACCTCACCACTTGTGCACTCGACCCCATCCCATTGAACCCACCTCTTCAATCTATCACTAACTTCTGGTACCTTCCTTTCTGCTTTCAAACATGCCACAATCACGCCTATCCTCAAAAAGCCAACCCTCGACCCAACCGCTATGTCCAGCTATCGCCCAATATCGCTGCTCCCACTCGCTTCCAAACTCCTGGAACAGCACGTCCACGCTGAACTTTCCTCCCATCTCTCATCTAACTTGCTCTTTGACAATCTACAATCTGGTTTCCGCCCCCATCATTCCACTGAAACAGCCCTGACCAAAATTACTAACGACCTACTCACAGCCAAAGCTAACGGACAATACTCTATACTCCTCCTTCTTGACCTGTCCTCTGCTTTCGACACAGTTGACCACTGCCTTCTACTACAGATTCTCTCCTCCTTTGGCATCAAGGACCTTGCCCTATCCTGAATCTCTCAAACCTTTCCAACCACACATTCAGCGTCTCCCACTCCCACACTACCTCCTCGTCCCACCCTCTCTCTGTTGGAGTCCCCCAAGGCTCTGTTCTAGGAACCCTACTCTTCTCAATCTATACACTTGGCCTGGGGCAACTCATAAAGTCCCACGGATTCCAGTACCACCTTTATGTTGATGACACTCAGATTTACCTCTTTGGCCCAGACATCACCTCTCTGCTGTCCAGAATACCTGAGTGTCTATCAACCATATCCTCCTTCTCCTCCAGCTTCCTCAAACTCAATGTGGACAAATCTGAACTCATCATCTTTCCTCCATCTCACAGATCTTCCTTACCTGACCTATCTATAACAATTGACAACACCACGCTTTCCCCCGTACCGGAGGTCCGCTGCCTCGGAGTAACCCTTGACTCTGCCCTGTCCTTCAAACCACACATCCAAGCTCTTTCTACCTCCTGTCACCTCCAGCTCAAAAATATTTCCAGAATCCGTCCCTTCCTCAACCCTCAATCTACTAAAATGCTTGTGCATGCCCTCATCATCTCCCGCCTCGACTACTACAACATCCTTTTCTCTGGCCTCCCTGCTAACACCCTCGCACCTCTCCAGTCCATCCTTAACTCTGCTGCCCGACTAATTCATCTCTCTCCTCGCTACTCCTCCGCATCTCCCCTCTGCAAATCTCTTCACTGGCTCCCATTCCCTCAGCGAATCCAATTCAAATTACTAATACTGACCTACAAGGCCATCTATAACCTGTCTCCCCCATATGTCTCTGAACTAATCTCCCGATACCTTCCCTCACGTAATCTCCGGTCCTCCCAAGACCTCCTTCTCTCCTCCACACTTATTCGCTCCTCACCCAACTGCCTCCAAGACTTCTCCCGAATATATCCCCCATCCTCTGGAATTCTTTGCCCCAACACATTCGGTTATTATCAACCACTCTCGGATCCTTCAGACGTAACCTGAAAACCCATCTCTTCAGGAAAGCCTACAGCCTGCAATGACCCCGCTGCCTCCTCACCACTACCGGAGATATCGCCTCAACCAACACCGGAATTGCTGCAATCCCCCACCCTGCTGTCTCCGTCCCCCTTCCAGTATAATGTAAGCCCGAAAGGGCAGGGTCCTCTCCCCTCTGTACCAGTCTGTGATTGTTAGTTTGTTTACTGTAAGTGATATCTGTAATTTGTATGTAACCCCTTCTCATGTACAGCACCATGGAATCAATGGTGCTATATAAATAAATAATAATAATAATTTTCACAACTTATTTTAACCACTTGCAGACCACCCAATGTCTTAAAAGATATGAACTGTCTGCAGATAACACTATAAAAATGTTTTAAACTCACTGTAGAATTTGGGAACTAGCTGTGAATCCCCATAGTGAATCCTGACTGCTGTGCACACAGTGTGGAACAAGCCCAGTGTAGATAACTTTATTACTTGACAGTATGACACTTACTGTGGCATGTAAAAATTTGGGCGTCCCTGGTCAAAATTATTGTTATTGTGAACAGTTAAACACGTTGAAAATGAAATGATCTCTAAAAGTACACATACAAAGTATACAGTGGTGTTATGTTTAGGTAGCTGAGGAGAAATAGCAAAAAACGGAAATACACCAGAGAGGCTGGAACCTATTGGATTGCAGTAACCTGAACTAACCATACAACTAGAGGTAGCCATGGAGCATTCCTACGTTGATCCTAGACGCCTCGTCACAGCCTGAGAGATAACTACACCTAAAGGCAGAAAGATGAAAGCTATCTGCCCCGGAGCAGATCCCCAAAGAAAATAGGAAGCCCCCAAACATGTAATGGCGATTAGACAAGAAGAAAGCACGGACACAGACAGAAAATAGAATGAGCAAACGCTGGGGCCCAATCTGTCTAGACAGAAAAGTATAGGAAAGAATTCTGACTGCAATCCAAAAAAAACCCTAAAAAATACCAACACTTCTGATTGCAAAAAACCTGAGATCACACGATCTCCACCACCTAAATCAGATCTCTGGTGTAACAAAACCAAGCCGCAGCCACTGAAAAAACAGGAAAAAGCAAATGAACAAATAACAGTGGCTACAGATAAACTGAGAGGAGCACAGGCCCCAGGAGGGGACCCGGCTGAACTACAAGAGTGCAGAAAACTATGCAAAAAGCAAGCACAAAAAGAAAAGCAAAAATATCTTATCTGAAAGCAGAAGATGCAGGCAAGACTCCAGCAAACTTCCAAATGAACCAGGAACCACAATTGAGACAAGAACAATTGATCACCGGCAACCATCATGGGAGGGAACCTCCCTTATATCAGTCCAGTCAGTTATCCCAGATTGCCATTCCTTGCTGGAGGGTTCAGTACTGTCTGTAACCACCAGAGGGAGCCTCTGCTCAGAAACCATCTCTAGCACATTCATAACACATCTGTCTCTGTAAGACCTCACACCTCACAGTGCGTGTGAGACCAAATCATGAAGTCAAAGGAACTGGCCAAGGAGCTCAGAGACAGAATTGTGGCAAAGCACACATCTCGCCAAGGTTGCAAAACAATTTCTGCTGTACTCAAGGTTCCTAAGAACACAGTGGCCTCCATAATCCTTAAGTAGGAGAAGTTTGGGACCACCAGAAGTCTCCTAGACCTGGCCGTACAGCCAAACTGAGCAATCGTGGGAGAAGAGCCTTGGTGAGAGAGGTAAAAAAGAACCACAAGATCACTGTAGCTGAGCTCCACAGATGCAATAGGGAGATGGGAGAAAGTTCCACAAAGTCAACTATCACTGCAGCCCTCCACCAGTTGTGCCTTTATGGCAGAGTGGCCCAACAAAAGCCTCTCCTCAGTGCCAGACATATGAAAGCCTGCATAGAGTTTGCTAAAAAACACATGAAGGACTCCCAGACTATGAGAAATAAGATTCTCTGATCTGATGAGATGAAGATAGACCTTTTGGTGATAATTCTAAGCGGTAAGTGTGGAGAAATCCAGTCACTGCTCATCACTTGCCCAATACAATCCCAATAGTGATACATGGTGGTGGCAGCATCATGCTATGGGGGTGTTTTTCAGCTGCAAGGACAGGACGACTGGTTGCAATTGAAGGAAACATGAATGCGGCCAAGTACAGAGATATCCTGGATGAACACCTTTTCCAGAGAGCTCTGGACCTCAGACTTGGCCGAAGGTTCACCTTCCAACAAGACAATGACACTAAGCACACAGCTAAAATAACAAAGGAGCAGCTTCAGAACAACTCTGTGATCATTCTTGACTGGCCCAGCCAGAGCCCTGACCTAAACCCAATTGAGCATCTCTGGAGAGACCTGAAAATGGCTGTCCACCAAGGTTCACCATCCAACCTGACTGAAGTGGAAACAATCTGCAAGGAAAAATGGCAGAGGATCCCCAAATTCAGGTGTGAAAAACTTGTTGCATCATTCCCAAGAAGACTCATGGCTCTGCTAGCTCAAAAGTGTGCTTCTACTCAATACTGAGCAAAGGGTCTGAATACTTATGACTATGTGATATTTCAGTGTTTCTTTTTTAATAAATTTGCAAAAATTTCTACATTTCTGTTTTTTTTAGTCAAGATGGGTTGCAGAGTGTACATTAATGAGAGAAAAAAAAATGAACTTTTTTGAATTTACCAAATAGCTGCAATGAAACAAAGTGTGAAAAATTTAAAGGGATATGAATACTTTCCATTCCCACTGTATAACATACTGTATGGCGAAGCCATACTGCAATAGATTGTGATTTTTCCTGATATAAACAAGGAGATAAATGCTTTGCCATGCTGTGGGCTTTCTTTGCTATAATAATGTGTGCAAACTGTAAAGCGCTGCGGAATATGTTAGTGCTATATAAAAATAAAGATTATTATTATTATACATCTAACTCCTGCTTTCAATGTGGTTTGAAGACAATTGTCAGTATGAAGAACAGGTAGCATTTTTTTTTCACATTGTTGACTATATTTGGTTGAAAATATAGGTATGGATTTTTTAGGGATATTTTCCCTTATATTTGAACATTTATATTATATTGGAGGATGAGTATATTCATCTATATTTTAATGGCCCTATTAAGCATCCATTTAGGATAATTACCGTATATACTCATGTATAAGCCGACCTGTGTATAA
>VIAB01007304.1:74608-94639 GCA_009801035.1 Oophaga pumilio | reverse complement strand
CTGTCATTTTCTGGTCTGTGTATGCATGAAACAGTCCAGCGGCGCACCTAGTACGTGCCCGCTCTTCCCTGTACTTACAGGGGCAGTACACGCAATATGCTAAATGCTCTCAGCCTTTGCTGAAAGTCATTTAGCATAAGTAGTACACCAGCAAGAAGGCTGCCCGCCAATAGCTGGGAGGCATCTTGTATAAAAGACTCCATCTCCCCTAGGGAGTCACCAAGCAATGTGTAAAATCATTAGTTAGTAACGTGTACAGCTAGTGAGTTGTGAGGTCCCCTGGTCCCGGTGTGGCCACAGCATGAATGTTTTCCAGTCTTGTGTCCATAGTCCACTGGTCCCGAAGCGTCCACTACCTGAACAGCCATTGCCTGAACCTCATCCCCTGGTCCTGGAGCAACCAGTCCTGTTCCCAAAGTCCCAGTGCGGCCAGTGCATGAACACTATTTCCCGGTCCATAAGCCACCTAACACTATTATATTATGATGTAAGTTTCCATTCTGTGATACAGAACATTATACAATAGTAACATTGGTAGTTATCATTGAGAGGTACATCCACGTACTGATTTTAATCCTTTGTCCTCTATCAGCAAATTGGAAGAAAAGAAAAATCTCTTAAATCTTTTTACCCAAATTCCTCCACTTTTTTAAATCCATGCATGGAGATGGGAGCAAATTTGCATCTGTCATGTGTGTTAGTAGAAAATGAGAATATGGCTGTACAGTCAGTTTTCTGCTGGTTTTAGACTTCTATGTTTCTGATGACACAACACATCAACCTCGAAGCACGTGAGCGCAGGACATCGAAATTACTCAACATATTTTCAAAATCAGGAACCTGAAACAAGAAGTATTTGGAATTAGGTAATCAATCGTAACTGACTCAACAGATTGGCCAACACCACCTCCCACCATTAACCCCTTCACCCCTGAGCCTGTTTTCACCTTCCTGACAAGGCCAAATTTTACAATTTTGACCATTGTCACTTTATGAGGTTAGAACTCTGGAACGCTTCAATGTATCCTGGTGATTCTGAGATTTGTTTTTCCGCAACACATTATACTTCATGTTAGTGGTAAATTTAATCCTATTTTTTGTGTTTATTTGTGAAAATATCAGAATCTTCGAGAAAAATTTTGAATCTTTTGCAATTTTCCATTCTATACCCTTAAGCCAGACAATTATATCACACAAAATAGTTAATTAATAATATTTCACACATACCTCTTTTACATCAGCATAATTTTTTAAACATATTTTTGTTAGGAAGTTAGAAGGGTTAAAAGGGTTAAAAGTTGAAAAGCAATATCTTAATTTTCCAACAAAATTTACAAAACCAATTTTTTAAGGGACCACATCACATTTGAAGTGACATTGAGATGCCTAAGTGACAGAAAATATCCAAAAGTGACACCATTCTATAAACTGCACACTTAATGTGCTCAAAATTGCATTAAAAAAGGTTATTAACCCTTAAGGTGCTTCACAGGAATTAAAGCAATGCAGGAAAAAATGAAAATGTTACTTTTCCCCACAAAAAAATGTTGATTGGGTGACATGACAAAATGGACCATATAATTTTTGCAATTTGTCCTGAGTATGCTGATACCCCATATGTGGTCGAAATCTACTGTTTGGCCTCACGACACGGCTCGGAAGGAAAGGAGCACCATTTGACTTTTGAAATGCAAAATTGGCTTGAATAGATAGCGGATGCCAAGTCGAGTTTGCAGAGCCCATGATGTGCCTAAACAGTAAAAACTCCCAATAATTGACCCCATTTAGGAAACTACACTTCTCAAAAAACTTTTGTAGACGTGTGGTGAGCACCTTGAATCCATAGATGCTTCACAGACTTTTATAACGTTGAGTTGTGAAAATGAAATGTTAGGTTTGCCCTAAATTTTTCATTTTCACAATTGTAGCAAGAGAAAATAGACCATACAATTTCTTGTGCACTTTCTCTTGATCACTCCAATACCAAAGTTGTAGTGGAAAACTCCTGTTTGGGCACCCCACAGGGCTCTGAGGGGAAGGAGCGCCAACTGAATTATGGAGCTCAATTTTGGCTGGAATAGACTGAGGAAACCATATCGCATTTGGAGAGCCACTGACATGCCAAAACAGCAGAAACCCCCACAAGTGACAACATTTTTGAAAATACACCTCTCAAGGAATTTATGTTGGGATACAGTGAGCATTTTTGACCTTCAGGCGATTCACAGACTTGTATAACATTAGGCTGAGTAAATGGAAAGTTACCATTTTTCCACTAAAATTTTGCTTTGGCCCCAAGTTTTTAATTTTAAAAGAGATAATAGGAGAAAATGAGACACAGTGGAAAGCTCAAAAAAGAAGAAGCGCCATATTGAAGTTCAGATTTTGCTGGAATGGTTTGAGGGTGCCATGTGACTTTGGCAAAGCCCCTGAGGTGCCAGAACAGCTGAACCCCTTTACAAACTACACCCTCCAATGAATTCATCTAAGGGTGCAGTGAGCATGTTGACACTACATGTGCCTCACAGAATTTTATACCATTGGGCGGTGAAGAAATAAAAATTACATTTTTACCAATAAAATGTTGTTTTAGCCCCAAGTTTTCAATTTTTTAAGGGCTAATACGAAAAAATGGACCTCCCCGTTTTGCTGTGAAATTTCTCCTGAGTGTGCCAATACCCTACATGTAATCAGGAACCACTCTTCAGACACAGTGCAAAACTCAGAAAGGAAGGAGCGCCAAATTACAGTGCAGATTTTGTTGTTATGGTTTTGGGGGTACCATGAGCCACTGGAAGAGCCCTGAGGTGCCAGAAGAGCAGAACTCCCCATATGTGACCCCATTTTACAAACTACACATCTCAATTAATTAATCTAAGGTGTAGTGATCACATTGATATCACGGGTGTGTCACAGAATTTTATACCATTGAGCAGTGAAGAAAAAATAATTACATTTTTGCCACAAAAAAATTTGTTTTAGCCCCAAACTTTACATTTTCACATGGGAAAATGCGTAAAAATAGCAACAAAATTTGTGACACAATTTCTGCTGAACGTGGAAATACCCCATATGTGGCTGTACTGTACTGCTTAGCCATACGCCGAGACTCAGGGAGGAAGGAGCACTATTTGACTATTGGAGAACAAATTATCATAGAACACTTTGTGGACTCCATATACAGAGGCCCTAAGTGCTGGAAGAGCAGCATATCCTATCAAGTGTCCTCTATTTAGAAATTACACCCCTCTAGGAATTTAACTAAAAGTTCAGTGATGATTTTGACTCCATGAGTGTTTTCCAGAAACAAGCAGCAGTGGATGTTGCCAAGTAAATATTGCAAATCTGCCAAAGTAGTGCCCAGGACATTGTAGTGACCAGAACATTATGCCCAGCTCATGGTTCTGGAGACACGCACCCGTAAATTAGGCGGGCTCTCATCGCGACAGAAATGCCAAAACTTTTGGATGCTAAATGTGGTTTAGGCACACTGGGGCTCAGAAGGGAGGGGGGCATTTGGATTTGAGAGCGCAGAACTCGCTGGATTTCTTTAGCGGGAGAGGAGCCATTTCGTTTTTCCAAAGCATTTGTGCTACCAGTAACGTGGACACCCTCTATATTGCCATTAACAGATGACAGACCTGAGTGGGGACTTGTTTTTTTTGTGGATTGAGTTAAGCTTTTATTGGGAACATTTTACATAACGTTTGGGATCCTGTGCTCTATGCGGAGCACTTGTATCAGGGTTTTCATCCAAATCTCCAAGTGACGTTATTCAGATGAAACCCCAGACGGATCCATTCACTAGAATGAGGCAACAGAGTTACTCTTTGCTCTGTCTGTCTTCTGTTCAGCGGTGTCCTTCTTTTCAGAGGTGCACAAAATTGTGGCTAACTGCGCCTTTATGCACACTTAAAAAGATGGACAGCGCTGGATCACAGGTCAAACGGCGTCCACAGTGTCCCCATCTGCCTCATTATAGGGAATCTTCTGCCTGGGGTTCCATCTGAATCACTTATTACAGAGATTTACACAGAAACTTCAGTGTAAGAACTCAGCGCAGAGTGCAGGAAAATGCACGCCAAGCCTTACTATGATCTTTGTGAGGCAGAATAAACAAATCAACAGCAGGTCAAGAATTGCGTTTATATATTTTTTCCTGATGCAGTATAAGTGATCAGACGACTTTATTCTTCGGGTCGGTACGATTACAGCGATACCAAATTTTTTATGTTTGGCTGCTGTCATACACTAAGACACTTTTGTTTTTTTAAAATAAAGTTTTTGCATCCCCATTTACTGAAAGCTATAATTTTTCTATATTCCTCCTGACAGAATGATGTGAGGGCTTCTTTTTAGCGGGACAAGATGACTTTTTATTGGTACCATTTTAGGGAACATGACATTTATTGATCCCTTTCAAGTCCGATTTTTGGGAGGCAAAATGAGCAAAAAAACAGCAATTCAGGAATTGCTTTTTTTTTTAAAGCCATTAACCATATGGTAAAATTGTTAAGGCAGCTTTAGTCTTCGTGTCAGTACGATTACCACATTAATATCAAATTTATATTTGATTTATGTTTTGCTGGTTTTACACAATAGAAACAATTTTATAGAAAAAAGAATTGGTCTTGCAGCGGTATATTCTGAGAGCTATAATTTTTTTATTTATCTGCTGACGAAGCTGTATAGTGGCTCGTTTTTTACAGGAAAAGATTATGTTTTCAGCTATACCATTTTTGTTTACATTTAACCTTATGATCATGTTTCATTTCACTTTTTTTAGCGGTATGATAAAAAAGCATAGTTTTTTTAGCTACTTTTTCATTATTTTTTTACGAAGTTCACTGAAGGGGTTAAATACTATGCCGCAACAATAACAAATATGTGTATTTTTTTCTTTCTTTTTTAGATAAATATGTGTATTTATTGGTTTCATTTTTTTTGGTTATTCATTTTATGATTTCTAAAATATTATTATAATTCTTTTTTTTTAAATAACTTTTTTACTTTGCCCTTCTATGGGCAAAAAAAAGCCAAACAACAAACACGTGTGGGATTGCACTTTTTTTGCAATTTCTCCGCAGTTTGCATTTGTTTCCTGTTTTCCAGTACACAATATGTTAAAACCAATAGTGTCATTCGAAAATACAATTCGTCCCGCAAAAAACAAGCCCTCACATGGCCCTATTGACTGAAAAAAATAAAAAAGTTATGGCTCTGGGAAGAAGGGGAGCAAAAAACAAAAATGCAAAACCGAAAAAAGCTCCTGTAATGAAGGGGTTAACGTTTATTAGTCTGATCGCTGGTATAATGCATTGAAATGCATCAGCACTGCAATGCATTATACCTGTCAGTGCTGCACTGACAGAAGCTTCTTAGACCATGCTGTGAGGATGGTCCTTGACTCTTGACCGGCGTTGTCTGGGTCGGGGACCATGACTGGCATCGTTCTGGTCTTCTGTACTTGACCGTCGACGGGTGAAGTCTGGACCTTGACTGGCATAGCCCTGGTCTTTGATGCTTGACCATCATCGTCTGAGTCGGGACTTTTCTGGTACCCACAGCAGAGGCCAGGCGTCTCGGCCATTGAAGCTGCAGTGGGAGCACCTGCTACTTCCCTTGGCGCACAAATCTCCTTCCGTTTTGGCCCTTTCTATCGAAGACTGATTTTGTCACCGTCCCTGACCCAGATTATTGCCTCTGTCCCTCCTGTAACGTTTCTCCTTCAGAACAGTTCCGCAGGGTTTTATCTCCTGTACGCTCTCCTACACATATATGCATGCAATGATATACGCACATCAATGTTTAGGTTCACATTATATTAAAGTCATTAATGCATTGTAGAAAAGTCATATAAATCATGATCAGATGTGATGATATTTCATACTGTTTGTTTTCAGGTGTGAAAATAAATGACTTCAGCACTTCATTATGGAAGTAGAAAACATGACAATCTCTGGGGACACCAACACCAAGTCACACTGCTCGTACCCTGGGGAAGCACTCCATTGGATGTAAATGGAGCTGCACAAAACTATGTGACATTGAAAGGCTCTGAATTTTGTATTAGTTAATGTATTTGCTACAATATAGAATCATTGAGTCATAGTCCATCACAGCACTAGATCTTCCCAAGTCTATGGCTGGCCCTGAGGGCAGTGGTTGGATTCAAGCTCATTTAGTGAGTGCCTACACTGTTGTTTCTGTACTTGTATATAGTACCTGTGATTTACATGGTTAAAATATCAACAGTCTATTTAGTGCAGGGCTTTTTATCTAATTTTATTTTTTGGGATCTTGGGCCTGAGATGAGGATATTGAGTACTGGTTGACAACCAAGACAGTGTATAAAAGCAGAAGACGACATTATATTGCCGAGTGCAGATACATAATATTGTGAAACGTATTAGTTAGTCTGTATATTTAGTGTCATGTTTTCTCTTTTTGTGAACAAAGTAAACTTTAGATCAAAACATAGATAGATCAACTACCTGAAGTACATGGGGTCGTCACTATAGAGCACACATCTTGTGGACAGAAAAAAATAGACAATCTATTATGTTTGTCCAGATGATGTTATGGTCGCCATCGATCACCATTATTTTAAAGTCTGCACAAAATGAGGTACATATACCATGCAAGTACTGGTGCTCGGTGCACCCTTGCGGTGGCCAAACAGTTCAGTGCACCCTGCCATTTACTTGATTTGCATCTATCTCTGGATGCCCTCAATCAAATTGGCATCCCTTGTCCTCAGGTGTGAATGGCAACCCCAATAATGTTATTTTTGGGAAATGTTATGCTGTCACTTATTCAGTCCCAGAATTCTCATCAGCTGATACCTCTGCCCTTTCTCACAGTTATTACACCTTATCTTCGGGGGGGTTTTCTGTGCGATAATGTGATTTTCTGGATACATTTTTGCACATTTTATTGTGCGCATGTTCACATTGTTTTGAATGTGTTGTATACACGGGTCAGTGTGATCCCATGTTCTCATTTACACTGGTCAGCAAAGAGATATGAGCATTCCTAATATCTCTACTTTCCTTGTATTCGTGCTTTGTAAACAGGCTGCTAGCCACCCAATGAACGAGAAAAAAACACACATTCATTGGGCAAAATTATTTTTAAGCTTGCTTAGAAACCATAATTTTTGGCAGCACATCATCCTCTGAAAACTGGGGGTGTCCTGTAGAGAATAATGATATTCTCTGTGCCAAACAATCGTATTAAATATTGTTCTGTGTGCATAGAAGTTGTCCCAAGCAGGTTTTCTCAACCAGCTCCGACTGTCATGGCGGCAGCAGGGTCTATGGATTCCACAGGTCCAGACAATCCTCCTTGTGACTCCATAGATAGCCATTGTCAGCACAGGGTGACTCAGGCATCGACTTCTGGAGCTGCAGCTCATAGGCAGCTTAGAAGGAGTTAAATCTTTGCTGAACTTATCTTCTTGATTGCCTGTGGTCACATTGCTGCAGGAGAACCAGTCATGTCTGCTTGTTCCCTATTTAAGCTGGCTCCATTGAGCATCCAAAACCAGCAATAGTTTCTCTATACTGGTCTAAGGAGAGGTGGACACTTCTGGTATACTGGTTATTACCAAAGTTGTTGCAAGCGGTGTTTGGTTAACCCCTTCCTTGTCCCCTTGAGGTCTTTCTATTACTTTATTGCCATTTGGGCTTTAAACTTTATGTAGCTTTCTTTATTTCCTAGAGAGCCTGTTGTGTGACTGTTTCAGTTCTGCCCTGTCTGTCCAGTTTTGTATTTCCCCATACACATTTCAGACTAGTGCTGCTTAGGTGCATAGTAAGGAACGAGGCCCAGGCATCTCCACCTGTCACGGGTGTGTCGCTGCGAAGATCGTCGCGATTGCACACCCTGACTTCTCACAGCTGAGTTTCTGGTGCTGGGTGTTTTTCGGCAGAGAGGGAGTTAATTCTTCCTCTCTCTGTGCTGGACTAGACCAGCCTCGCTCAGCTGCAATTAATGTTGTGGTAATTGGTTTCCTTCAAATACCTGCCTGTCTGCTGGGGAAGTGTCGGTGAAAGCATTCATGCAGACCAGCAGAGCGGATCGTTGTATGGTGAAGGCTGAAGTTAAGAGTACCTGTGTGGTCTTTTTTCCCCTCCTCGCTTTATCATTTATCTCCGTACCCATTGGTGTCCCCTCTGTTTCCTGTGGTGTGACTTTTGTATGCAAGGTGGATTTTAGTTTACCCCTTGTACTGTCTCGTTCGTTTATTACTGTGTTTAGGCATATACCTACCAGTCCCCGGTGTTGTGATCAGGGTCCTTCTCAGGACTGGATCACTGAGGTTCAGGGATCCTCAGGAGGTAGGCGGCCTGGACCTCTGTACCATCAACAGTACCTCCAGGTAGAGGGATTAGTCAGGACCCCAGCTTAGGGTCAGCATAGACCCCAGACCTCCTGTATGCAGTAACAGCGTGACACCACCTTCAGGAGTAATCTCGAGTACAGGGATAGCTAGGGACCCCTAGCCTTAGGGTCAGACTACGAGCACACTTGCTATCCTGCTGTCCCAGAAGTTCAGTCTAGCCAGGCTACTAAACGAATGCTGATCGGCTTGCATGCAGCCTATTGGAGGCCATTTAAAAAGCTGTGATGGGGCAGTGGAAATGAAGTTCAAAATATAAAAAAGAAATGTGGTGATGAAAGAATGGTAAGAACCATACGTCAGCCACATGACATGGAGGCGTAGATGAGAGGTCTTGTTCTCTCTTGTACAGTCTGGTGTAGTGTTAGGTGTGATCTATTAGAAGGCTTGCTAAAAGCTCATACGTATAACTGAGTCTGGGGTCAGTGTCTGGGAGGGAAGCTACATGGAGTGTTTCCAGGGGGTTTACCTGTCTTTGCCCTGTACCGGGAGGACATGTGGTATAGCAACAGTGAAACCACCCCCGCCAAGATTCTGCCACCGAGGGGCAGACATGATTGGTTTAACCACACAGAGGTCCAGGAGGTCCATTGCTACCTTGAAAGTCGGAGGAATTGTGCATTATAATGAGCTATAGGTCTGCAGAGGGCTCGTTTCTATTCTTGTTCAGGGGCTCTCTTCAGTCTGTGTCCACAAGTGCTGCCACCTGTTACTGAACTGCCAAGAATCTGTGCTGGTGTGACCTGCTAGGAGATTATATCTCCCGAATGTGAAGTGTCTCTTGATTGCACAAGCCGGTGTCATGTACTTGTCCGCAGCTTAGCCATGAGTTAACCCTTAATGTTCCATACACATCAGACTAATGTCGGCAGAACCTGTCGATATTGATGGGTTCAGAAAACGGTTTAATGTGTATGGGGCCGCCGAATGACTGTTGATCGGGAGAGCTGATGATCGTGCATGTCTGACTTCGGACTACCGATCAAATTGTTCTCCTGACGATAAATCGCCAGCAGAGACGTCAGAAGGCGGCTTTCTCATAGAGAACTCAGGAGTGCTCAGACGAACGATGAACGGGCTCTCCTGTCTATGGGCGAGTCGGCTAAGATAGGATGATGCACCATTTGGCAGGCAGACGTCTAAATTGTCTGGCTCGCTTCAGAGATCTGGGTAAATCTTACAACATCTGCTCCAGAATGTCACAATGACACTTTTACAAACTTAAAATGTTGCACATGAATTGAATGAAAGGACAATTTTAAACATATGTAAATATCAATGAAGTCAGGTAGGAAGGTGTGAAAGAACAGTGACCATACGGTTATCCTGCAGAGAATCCCATTACCATGCTGAGTGCTTTGCAGAACACACACCAGTATGAGGAGGCTTTAGCGAGCCTTGTGCCCCCCTCCTCCTCATCACGTGATGGTGGGATCAGCTGACACTTCTCAGATGCCTGAGACTGCTGGGTCATTGCTGACAACAGGAGAAACACAGCGGACATAAGTATATATATATATACAGAACAAAGGTGACAACACCACACCCTGTCACTATGGATGTGTCAGTAGTGTGGGCTCTGCTGCTGCTGTGTGTCCTGCTCCAGGATGGATCAGCGCTGGTCAGGTGAGAGATACATGAAATATGCATGGATTATTCTTCACTTATGTTTCTGCATGGCACATTGTAACAATAATGAAACATTGTTTTTTGTCTATTGTTTATCTAATATATCTCACATTTCATCCTATGTGATGCTATACAGTGACATTGGGCACCCATGGTCAAAATTACTGATATTGTGAACAAATAAGCAAGTTGAAGATGAAATGATCTCTAAAAAGGCTAAAGTTAAAGATGACAAATTTCCTTTGTATTTTAGGCAAAAAATATATACATATTTTTCATCTTTTACATTTTAAAAATTACATAAAGAAAAATGGGTCAAAGCAAAAGTTTGGACACCCTGTATGGTTAACACCTAGTAGCACCCCCTTTTGAAAGTATCACAGCTTGTAAATGCTTTTTGTAGCCAGCCATGAGTCTTTTAATTCTTGTTTGAGGGATTTTCATCCATTCTTCCTTGGAAAATTCTTCCAGTCCTGCGAGATTCTTGGGTCATCTTGCATCCTCTGCTATTTTGAGGTCTAGCCACAGATTTTCAATGATGTTCAGATCAGGAGACTGTGAGGGCCATTGTAAAAGCTGCAGCTTGCGCATTTTGAGGTCGACTATTGTGGATTTTGATGTGTGTTTAGGATCATTATCCATTTGTAGAAGCCATCATCTTTTCAACTTCAGCTTATTTACAGATGGTATTATGCTTGCATCAAGAATTTGTAAAAATGTCATTGAATCCATTTTTCCCTCTACTCATGAAATGTTCCCATTCCCATTCGCTGCAACACAACTCTAAAGCGTGATTGATCCACCCCTATGCTTAATGGTTGGCAAGATGTTCTTTTACTGAAATTCTGTGCCCTTTTTTCTCCACACATACCTTTGATCATTGTGGCAAAATACTTCTATTTTAACCTCATCGGTCCACAGGACTTGTATCCAAAATACATCAGGCTTGTTCAGATATTCTTTTGCATACCTCTGGTATTGAATTTTATGGTGAGGACACAGGAGATGTTTTCTTCTGATGACTGTTCCATGAAGGCCATATTTGTGCAGGTGTCTCTGAACAGTAGAACAATGTACCACAACTCTAGAGTTTGCTAAATCTTTCTGAAGGTATTTTGCAGTCAAGTGCAAGTACTTTGATCTGTGTTTATTGTTATGCTGTAATGTCTAATGTCTGTACAAGTCCCCTCTATAATGTAAAGTGCTGCAGAATATGTTGGCGCTATAGAAATAAAATTCTTATTATTAAGTGGAGGTTCTGATCTGTCTATCTAGCAATCCTACGAGCAGCTCTCGCTGAAATTTTGCTTGGTCTTCCAGACCTCATCTTGACCTCCTCTGTTCCTGTTCACTGACATTTCTTAATTATATTTCGAACTGAGGAAAGGGCAACTTGAAAATGCTTTGCTATCTTCTTACAGCCTTCTCCTGCTTTGTGACCCTCTACCGTTTTCATTTTCAAAGTGCTAGGCAGCTGTTTAAGGAGGTTGGGTTTTCATAAAGCTGGGAAATTTGCATCACCTTGTTTTTTCAAACAATGATAGTGAACACGTGATAACCCCAACAGGCTAAATAAGGTTTGAAACCTTGGTCAAAGTACTCTGAGCACACAAATTTCCAAGGGTGTCAACTTTTGCATCGGCCCATTTTCCTTTTTGTAATTTTAAAATGTGAAAAATGACAATATTTTTTTTTGCCTAAAATACAAAGGAAATGTGTCATCTTTAACTTTAGGCCTTTTAGAGATCATTTCATCTTAAACTTGCTTAACTGTTCACAACAACAGTAATATTCACCAGGGGTGGCAAACTTTTACATGCCACTGTATATGTTATGGTATGTGTGCAGAAAGCTACAGGGATTTCTGATTGTATGGTTTTACTCCACTTTAAGGGGATCAAGTTTAAAGGGACTTTACAAAGCACAAATATCTGATCACATCTAATAGACACATGCTGCCCATGCGATATGAAGGAAATAAATAACAGCCTTACCCACAGAAAGGATCTCAAGATCAATGCTTGTGGATGGAATATTAATATATTTGGATGCACATCTGTCAGAACAACTACTCTTGTATTCCCCACTAATAAAATAATTTAAAGACATCGCTATCTTAGGGTTAGGATTTACATGCTATTATATGGACTATGTTGAAAAAATGAAACTGTATCAAATATGTTACATATTGTTTTATAAATAATGTTAGAAATATTTCACAAAAAAATGCAAATCTGATATGTGATTTTCATCCAATACTCAGTGGGCAGAGCAAGTGAGCAATTTTTTAGGGACAATTGACCTCCTGTTTGTACATAGAGCTTAGGAGGATTCAGCTAGTCAGTTTTTAATCTTGTGATGTCATAGACCTAATGGAAAAGAGAAGAATTAGCAGGGTAGAAGGAACAAATGAGCAATTGTAAGAACACAGTGCTGTATAATATGAAGACTGCAATATATTAAGAGGATACAAACTTTGATGGGAGGAGGTGTAGGGCTTCTTTAATAATGTTTTTTGACATGACCGGTACAGACTGCACACTGATGCCATCATGTGTCTGGTCAGTGATTGTTCATAGACCCATAGATTTGTATGGGTAATTGTGATCTGTGAAGCCAATAAAAAAATCGGACACGTCTCCTTAATTATTTTGTGAACACGCAGCGCGCCAAAAAATTTGCACATATGAGCAGCTGAATACATGTATATCACCAATTAAAATAATTACATGGACATTATAGATGTGATCATGTTGTAGCGCAGGCACTGTTGCCGGCGCCTGCCTGCTGAATGTGAATTGTTAAAGAAAAAAACAAAAACATATGATATTCAGTATGCAAAATAGAGGGCAGGTCAGTGAGGGATCAGTCACCTGTCATAACCCATAAGAATAAATATATAATCAGAGCACCACAGGAAGACCCCCACAGGCCGCCCAGGAGCACGAGCATATCATTAACTGAAAACTACAAATACAGATAAAACAACAACCACAAGACGGATTTCATCACCAGGTATCATGTTAATCAGTATAACGGCGTCAACCTGACACTGTCTGTAGGTTACTGTGCACAATCCTGCTGACAGGTTCCCTTTAACACAGCCAGCAACAACAGATTTTAAGAGAACTGGCACAACATTGTTCTTAACATTGTAACTATCTAAGGTGTTCCAGACTTTTAAAGATCAGTAGAAGCATGCTTGAGAAAGGGGTGATCCCCCCAAAATGTTACACAGGTGTGACCACCAGTGGCTCCTGCACAGTGCATATGGTCTATGCTTTGTGGAGGACTGTATGGACTATACTTTGATTAACTCTTAAAGTACAGGTTGATAATTTTTCAGTTTGAATCACATTGCACTTATTGGACTACATTTGTTTCTTCATGGTGAGATGACACAATTTATATATAAAAAAGAAGCATTAACAACCTGCATTGCCGAGCAATAGCCAGAAAGAAATGGTTTCTCTGCTGACTCATTTGCTAATCATAGATCCTACCGTATCAATTAACAAACATAAGGTTCAGTCTTTATACATGTGAACCATACATTAATTTTCATCCTAAATCCCCATCTATTTAATGCTATAACCTAAACTATTTTCTAACACAGTTGAATTACAAATTTCCTATTCTTCCCTAACTACACTATCTGCTTTTCTTTCCTATTTTTTTCTACTTCCTGTTTGATGACACTTTGTTTGAGAATCCCAGTGCATGTTGGGATACCCAAATGAAACGTCATCAGGGGCAGAGGCTGTTGTCACTGTCGCAGCCTCTGCCCACTGTCGCAGCCTCTGCCCACTGTCGCAGCCTCTGCCCACTGTCGCAGCTTCTGCCTACTCCCTGATGATGCTCATTTCAGGGGCTGGGTTAGTCCCTGCGCGACGTGCACAATGACAGTGTGCTCTCTCACCAGCTCAAGTCAGCAATACAGAGCTGGAAATTGAGCGCACTATCTGTGTGCGGTGTCAGAATACCCGGCGTGCAGAGATCAGAGCCGCCCCTGCAAGTAACGTCTGACAGCGCACACTGATGCACTCTAAGGCCAGAAAACCCCTGCAAAAGGAATCTACCACCTTATCTGCGAGCATGCTAATGTAGAGATCCTGATTCCAGCTATATGTCACTTACTGGACTGCTTCCTGTACATTTGATAAAATTACCTATTTGTCAGCAGGAGATTATCACTAGAGGACTAGTAAACCTGCTGCCAGGTAGTCCTGTATATTCATGAGCTTTGTATAGCCCCGCCCCCACTGCTGATTGGCATCTTTCTGCCAATGCACAGTGCACACACAAAGCTGCCAATCAGTGATGTGGGTGGGGTTATACTGAGCTCAGCAGCAGAGAAAACATTGGTCTTATCAAATGCCCAGTAAGTGACACACTGCTAGAACCAGGCTCTCTGCCCTTACATCCCCTTTATTATATGGGTATAACACTTTGGTTTTCCTTCGATTATGGCTTTACACCTGTTAGGGCGGACAACACCCACACTGGGGTCTTTCACTTAGGTAAGGGCGTAGATACCATACAATGTGGTTACTATAAAGCCCTTGTAGAGAATTGTCTCAGTCCAGTTTGGTTCCAACCACTTGCAAAAACATGTCCATGACTCTGATCTACCTCCAGCATTGTAGGCAAACTGTGGAGGAGGGAAAATGTCCTTCTGTCCTGGGTAGCAAAACTTGGTGACAGGCACAGATGATCAACAAGAAAAATACCATAATGATCATCTATACACTGTTTCTAAACTAATGATACTATCTTTCACCTCGACCCAGGATACCATTAACAAAGTTCACCTCCATTCGTCGGACCTTCTCTGAAGCTGCTGGGGAAGTGGAAAAATTAATCGGAAGTGAAGGATACAAAAAATATTACTCTGGATATCCACCAAATGGAGGTCCTACACCAGAGACCCTGAAGAACTATTTGGATGTAAGTCCTAAAGAATATATAGTGTTGACTATTATGTAAACCTTCCATTGGATACAATGTACTAGATGCAGAAACATAAAATAGACACCTCTTTTATATGGTTTTGAAAACTAGAATTCACACCGTTTTCTATCGCGTCACTTCTTCTAGGCTCAGTACTATGGAGAAATTGGGATCGGGACCCCTCCACAGATATTCACTGTGGTGTTTGACACAGGCTCCTCTAATCTTTGGGTACCATCCGTGCATTGCTCCATTTTGGACATTGCTTGCTGTGAGTACTTTAAATCCTAAAATATTGCACCACATCAATAAATTTAACTTGTAAAGGGTTATTCCCATCTTCATGTTGGATAGTGCTTGTAAATCTTATTTAGTGTTTATTACTTTAACACTTTTCTTTTTTTGTTTACAACTAGTTGCCTTGGAGACCGACCACCACTGCAAGAAAGCAGAACATGCACAGCACTTACAATCTCTTTTCTGTTGTTCTTGTAAGCACTATTTAGAAGTTGGCCAGGATTGCTGGAGTGCACTGCTACTTCCTAATCTTTACCAGCTAGAGAGCACTGGTACTTCCCAATCTTGGCAAGATGGAGTGCACTGCTACTTCCTAATCTTGGTCAGCCGGAGTGCACTGCTACTTCCTAATTTTGGCTAGCTGGAGTACACTGGTACTTCCTAATCTTAACCAGCTGGAGTGCACTGCTACATCTTAATTTTAACCAGCTGGAGTACACTGGTACTTCCTAATCTTAGCCAGCTGGAGTGCACTGCTACTTCCTAATCTTAGCCAGCTGAAGTGCACTGCTACTTCCTAATTTTAACCAGCTGGAGAACACTGGTACTTCCTAATCTTGGCTAGTTTGAGTGCACTGCTACTTCCTAATCTGGTCAGATGAAGTGCACTCCTCCTTCCTAATCTTGGCAAGCTGGAGTGGACTGCTACTTCCTAATCTTGGCCAGCTGGAGTGCACTGCTATTTCCTAAACCTGGCTGGGTGGAGTGCACTGCTACTTCCTAATCCTGGCCAGGTGGAGTGCACTGCTACTTCCTAATCTTGGCCAGCTGGAATGCACTGCTACCTCCTAATCTTGGCCAGCTGGAGTGCACTGCTACTTCCTAATCTAATCTTGGCCAGCTGGAGAGTCACCTGCACTTCCTAATCTTGGTCAGCTGGAGTGCACTCCTGCTTCCTAATGTTTGCCAGCTGGAGTGCACTGTTACTTCCTAATCTTGGCCAGCTGGAGTGCACTGCAACTTCCTAATCTTGGCCATCTTGAATGCACTGCTACTTCCTAATCCTGGCCAGCTTCAGCCCAGTGCTTACACTTAGACATTTTTCTCTGAAAAGAAAAGTGTTAATATCTTAAGAACTGATGAAAATGTTAAAAAGCAGTAAATTGCAAAAATGCTTGTTTTTACAAGCTCTATCCATCAATATTTATTCAAAGATGTGATTCACCCCTTAAATTGTGAGATCACAAGTTATGTTTTTATGTAAAGGGTGACAGAAACACGCAAAAATGAACAAGTTTGTGCAAAACACTTTCTGCAAATGTCACAGGCACTTGTGTTGAAAACAAGCGGTTATTGTATTTCGTCTCTTGAAGCGAGCCAGCTTAATGGTTACACATTTAATGGGAAACAGTCTCTTCAATAAATGAACCATTAACTGAACGCGTCTTACTAGTGCCCTTGGTACAAGAGACACATTGCACACAGAAGTTACGGTGGATCGAAACACACAGTATTACATGAAACATCAATGTAAAGCAGAGACATAGACACTGTTTGTCTTGGGTGGCCAGTATGCCGCTGATGCTGCACCCTGTTACACTGATATAGACATATGCGATATATAACGATATAGATTTTCCTTCTAGGAGTCTACGGTATTTGGGTAATTGTGAAACTCTGTATTACGGTTCTGTGCCAGATTATCGGATTTACTGAATTATCAGATTAAAGGAATTTCACTGGATATGGGACAGTCTGTAAAATAAAACAATAGCTTGCTGTCTAGAGTACATACATAACACAAAAAACATGTTTTTAATGATATCTCAATAAATAATTCTGCGCTATAGACAATAACTTGGCAATCTCTTTTTCAGTACTACACCACAAGTACGATTCATCCAAATCTTCCAGCTATGTAAAGAACGGCACCGAGTTCTCTATCCAGTATGGCAGCGGCAGTCTGTCTGGGTACTTGAGTCAGGACACTGTGACGGTACGTTTTTAGGAAGAATTACGCATGATATGCTTAAGGCTATGTTCACACGCTGCATTTTTGCAGCGTTTTTCTTTTCTGCCGGAAAAACCTGATCTTTTGGCAGTAAAGAAGCTGTTAACAAAAAGGGAGCTTTTGCAGCTTTTTTGTTGTTGCATTTTTATTGCTTGCAGCGTTTTTGCTGCGTTTTATGGATGTGGTTTATATGTCATTTATCTTCAATTTTAGTTTTATTCACCAAAAATGGAACAAAAATGCAGCAACAATGCCTGGTTGATCTCTGCATTCTATGGTTGAAAAAATGCTGCAAAAACGGTGAAAGAATGGGCGTGCTGCAAATTTTAAAAACGCAGCAGTTTTCCAATTCATTCAGGGGAACAAAATACAATCGTGTGAATCAGATTTCTGAAATCTCATAGCTTATACTGGTACTGCAAAAAGCAGCTTAAAAAAACACAAAAAAAATGCTGCAAAAACACAATATGCGAACATAGCCCACGCGTTATTGTTCTCGCCACCTTTGAGCATAACAAACCACAAATGCTACTGACATATAAGAAACATGTTACAAAATAATAATTTTACAATATATAAACATTAATAATAATGTAAAGTCCCCACTAAATGTATCCACGAATCATAGCTATAACATAGCCCTGATGTCCTGACATGAAATCACTTTTGAAGGGAATCAGTCACCAAGTTTTTGATCCTCATCTGAGAGCAGCACAATGCAGGGACAGAGACCTTGATTCCAGCGATGTATCACTTACTGGGCTGCTTGCTGTCATTTTCATAAAATCCCTGTTTTCTCTGCATGCAGATCTAGCAGTCCTCTTGAATGCTGAGCCCTGTATAACCCCTCCCACATTTCTGATTGGCAGCTTTCTGTGTGCACTTTGCATAGACAGGAAGCTGCCAATCAGTGGTGGGGGCGGGGTTATACAGAGCCTACGAATATGGAGGACTACCTGGCAGCAGGTTTACTAGTCCTCTAGTGATAATCTCCTGCTGATAAAACACTAAACTACAATTTATGACAATAATGTAACATATACATAATACTAATATGACTCATGCATCTTCTCGACCACAATCCAGATTGGTAACCTGGCAGTAAAAGGACAACTTTTTGGGGAAGCCATCAAACAGCCTGGAATAACCTTCATAGCAGCCAAGTTTGATGGTATTTTGGGAATGGCGTACCCACGAATCTCTGTGGATGGGGTCACTCCTGTTTTTGACAACATGATGAAGCAGAAGCTCGTGGAGCAGAATATTTTCTCCTTCTACCTGAACAGGTAAGAACGGTATCTGTACCAGAAAAATTTGTATTTACTTGCAGCTGGTGACAAGAAGTCCTGTGATTTTTGGCACAGCGATGGGGTCATTGTTCACCTTCTTCGGTTGGAACAATTACTTAACCTTTTGTAGTCACTTTGTTAAATGTCACACTCTAGTTTCTCAAGGAGCAGAGATGAAATGAAGCTCACGATGAAATAAAAAGCAACGTTCAGCATCCAACATATGAATAGAATTAGGAAAGTTCGGTTCAACCCAATCACTCAGGAATAGGATTCACAAAGAATGCAGATGCACCAAGACATCGACTTCTATCGATTCTTTCTAGCCACATTTCTGTAGCTTTATATCTAACAAGGTTTATGTTAATCAGCCATGTTATATAAACCTCGGGATTTGGCTCAAAAAATTCAGCTTAGAATGGAGTCATCTTCTGCTAGACCTTTTAAGACCCAGAGTTTTGTGTCAGAGTTTGGACTCACTGGTTGATTCTCTGGCACTTTCTTGGACCAGTCTGACCCTTCATAACACAGCCCGCGTTCCCCTACCACCAAAACGAGGTTCTCATTGGCTTCAGATCATCTCTTTATACAAAGTAGCTGTGGAAGAAGCTCTTGTTTCATGACCTAATGTGGCAACCCTCCTGGCTATGAAGCGAGAAGAAGGACACCATCATCTCATGGCAAAACTAATGTGATTTGATCAAATGTTAATTTATTTTTTCTAGGAACCCAGAATCCCAACCTGGTGGTGAGCTCTTACTGGGTGGCACCGACCCCAAGTATTACACAGGAAACTTTAATTACGTGAATATCACCCGTAAGGCATACTGGGAAATTCACATGGGCCAGTAAGTAGTAGACGGAGTGTTATATGGCTTTATTTTTTAATTGAATATTGGCATTTTATGGAAGTATGCAAAAAAAATGTCATATTATAAGGGCTCATTCAGACATCAGTCTTTCTTCGAAGAGTGCTGTGTTTTTCACGGATAGTACTTGTACCTATGATATTCCATGGTGCAATTTTCATGTCCAACTTTTTTCCATGGAAAACTGAATCATGTCCGATTTTGATCTGAGCGTTGGACCAAAATTGGCAATGCGAGTCTATGGGTCCATGAAAAATTCGGAACACACTTGGACGACATCCTAGTGGGGTCCAATTTTCACGGACTGACAAAATGGAAAAGGTGGAGAATAACTGATGACATTCAGACCACACTCTGATGAAACTTTAATCAAAGTCTGATCAAAGCAATCTGTCTGTTTTTCTCATACGTGAGAAAATCGGAGGTCTGAATGAGCCCTAAACCAGACTGCATGAAACATTTTCTTTAAACACAAAAACTTTCTTTTTGGACATTTGTTGGCACCTTAGCTGCATTTTTGACATCTGTGGATGGGATAATGCCACATCCTCCCCCATTCTCCGCACTCAGACGCTTCTTTCTTTCTGAATAGCTGAGTTGCAGTCAGGGGCGTACATAGAAATCATGGGGCCCCATAGCAAA
>VIAB01007303.1:89109-103910 GCA_009801035.1 Oophaga pumilio | reverse complement strand
AACGGGTCATTTTTGACCCGAACAGAACAGCAGGGTTAATGGAGGAATACAAAGCCTCTACATCAATACTGCAAAGGATGGATTCAGTCTCGATATTAAACCATCCAGTTTTCTCAATAAATCTGTTGTATCCCTAGTATAGGAATTCAACGAGATAACAAAAGGTTTCAATATCTCATCCAAATAGATCCCAATATGATGAGTCAAACTGTCAATGCCAGAAACTATTGGTCTCCACTTCAAGGGAGATAGACCCTTGTGAATTTTTGGGAGACAATAGAAAGTTGCTGTTACAGGAAATGAGGGATAAAGATAATCATATTCATTCTTATCAATGAGATGCCCCCTTATACCATCATCCAATATTTCTTTCAATTGATTAAGAGACTCCTTCATTGGATTACCAGATAATTTGTCATAGGAATTCAAATCCTTCAATATATTTTGACACATTTCCTGGTAATCTGTGAAATTCATCACTACCGTGTTACCACCCTCATCTGAGGGCTTTACCACAATATTGGGATCCTTTTCAAGACACTTAAGAGCCTCCATGTCCATTTTTGACAAATTATAGCATGTTTTAACCTTTGTATCCAAAAGTTCTAGGTCTTTTGTGACTACTTCTAAAAATACGTCAATGGTGGATTTATCACCCGAGGGTGGGGGCATTCTTAGACTTTTAGGTTTGAGTTGAGTAAACGGACCCTCTCCCGTAAATTCTGGGGCAGCGTCTGCCAGGCCGTATAGTAATCTAATGTCCGGTAAAAGTGACTCAGGAATTCTCAAATCCTGACTAATGCGTTTATCTTCCTTAATAAAATGTTTTTTTCCACTTCAATTTACGGACAAATAAATGAAGATCCTTAATACTTTCAAATGCCTGAAAATCTGAAGTTGGCACAAAATTTAAACCTTTGTTCAAAACCTGAACTTTTTTCTGTAAGAAGTCTGGACGAAAGGTTAATGACTTGAGTAGTCTGTGTATTGGTCAATTGTTGGCACCCGGCCTGTTTCTCAGATAGTAACCCTGGTCTAAAAAACTAGCACCTCCCAATCTGTCACCAGGACGCCCCCTCTGGTTCCCACTACCCCTTTGCCTTCCTCTAGAATTCCTGGAACGAGTCTCAGAGTCGGACAAATCCGTGTCCGTAGAGGAAATATCTGTTTCCAAGTTTCTACTGAAGTTGGAAAATTGCGATGTTTGCGCTCCTTGAGGGTGTATTGATATCTTCCGATATTATTTTGTAATACTGTCTCTTTCGCAGAAAAATCAATTTCTGCTGAAAATTTTTTTTCAATCTGTTCCTTTAAGAGATCACTTTGTAAATTAAGTGTTTTTTTCTCTTCCTCCAGAAGTAGATTCATAAACCTCAAGGATCTAGCGGTAGCTTCTTTTTCCCACTGATCGCTTGATAATATGCACAAGTGCTACGGGTGACTTCATCTTTAACAGCTGACATGAAATGGCATAACTCGACCCTGATGATCTAGCCAGAGAAACGCGTCGGGAGTTCTTCAGCTTTCTCATCCACAGGGTCTGGGGTAGTGTATGGTGTTCTCAGGAAGCCTCCCCCACTGGTGGAAGTAACGGTGGATGTCTATGAGTGGTGAGATCGTTCTGTTTTGGATATGTGCAACTAATATCTTTAATGTGCACATGAAATGTATTGGATATGACTCAATTTTGGTATATCAATGAAAATTGTTGATTGTGATATACATTACATATTCTGTTTGCGGTCTCTATACTATATATGTGAGATATGACTCAATTTTGGTATATCAATGAAAATTAGTGATTGTGATATACATTATACATTCTGTCTGTGGTCTCTATACTATATATGTGAGATATGGCAGCTTGATCTATATGATCCCAATCATGTGTTAATTAGTAAGTCTTCTTTATGCACCTTCTTGCAGACTTTTATGTGGGGACACTTGTTTTTGTGATACATACAGCTATATGTTCTGGACATACACTGGCACGAATTTCACCCTAATAATCTATTGAAGCCTTATGCTCATCTCTCCATAATTTTGCTCTTTTTTCACCACATGAACTGTGCATTTCCTTTTGTAGTTTTCAGCTAACATCTTTCCCCCCCATCTCCTTTTGGAGTCTCCCTCACTCTTTTTTTTATCTTTCTTCATATTTTAAAATTGTATTTCAATAAAATTATCTTTTTATACGTCAATTTAATTTGTCCTCTCACTTCTTCTCTATGGGTGGCACCTTCCACTATAGATTCTGTGTAAATAATAGTTGAATGAAGCGTCCCCCGCCTAAATGACACAGGACTATGGGATTAATTTATAAAATATATAGAAGAGCAAGCCAACAACATGGCAGACATAGGGAAAAATAAGTATTTGACATTGCTAATTTTGCAAGTTTTCCCACCTACAAAGAATGGAGGTCTGTAATTTCTATCTTAAGTACACTTCACCTGTGAGACAATCCAAAACAAAAATCCAGAAAACCACACTATGATTTTTACACAATTTAAATTAAGTATTTGACAACACAAAAACAGAACTTAATATTTGGTCCAGAAACATTTGTTTGCAATTAGAGGTCAGACGCTTCCTGTAGTACTTGACCAAGTTTGCACACACTGCCAAAGGGATTTTGTCCCACTCCTCCATACAGATCATCTCCACATCTTTCAGGTTTGTTGCTGGGGACCATTGAGTTTGAGCTCCTTCTAAAGATTTTATATTGGGTTCAGGTCTGGAGAATGGCTAGGCCACTCCAGGACCTTGAAATGTTTCTTACGGAACCACTCAGTTGCAATGGCTGTGTGTTTCGGGTCATCGTCATGCCGGAAGACCCTGCCACAAGGGAAGGAGGTTGTTGGTCAAAATCTTGTGGTGACCCCATCCTTCCTTCCTTCAATACAGTGCAGTCGTCCGGTCCCCTTTGCAGAAAAACACCCTTAAAACATAATGTTTCCCCCACAATGCTTCATGGTTGGGACAGTGTTCTAGGGGTTGTACTCCTCCTTCTTCCTCCAAACACGGCGAGTGGAGTTGAGACCAAAAAGTTCCATTTTGGTCTCAACTGACCACATTATCACCTCCCATGCCTCATCTGGATCATCCAGATGGTCATTGGAGAACTTCAAATGGACCTGGACATGTGCTGATGTGAGCAGGAGGACACTGCGTGCCTTGCAGGATTTTAATCTATGATTGCGTAGTATGTAACTTAAAGGTATGCCACACTAAGAGATCGCTAGCGATCTCGTTAGCGACTTAGCTGTGTGTGACATGTAGCAGCGATGTGGCCCCTGCTGAGATGTCGTTGATCGCTTATGAACGTTCTTAGCCGTTTTTTGGTTGTTGGTGTCCCGCTGGTGAGCCTGAATCGCTGAGTGTGACACCCTTTAAGAACGACTTTACCAGCATCGCAGGTGGGACTAGGTTTTCCCAACGACCGCAGAGGTCGTTATACAGATCGCTGATGAGATGTGTTTGGAATCTAACTAGCGATCACTTAGTGATCGCACTAGCGATCTCGCCAGGTCGTGTCGTTGTCGTGATCGCTAGTGCGATCGCTAAGTGTGGCAGTGCCTTTACAGTTTGAGACTGTGGCCCCAGCTCTCTTCTGGTCATTGACCAGGTCCTTCCGTGTAGTTCTGGGCTAATTCCTGAACTTTCTTAAAAAAATCATTATTCCACGAAGAGAGATCTTGCATGGAGCCCCAAACTAGTGAGATTGCCAGTCATCTCGTATTGCCTTCTCACCAAGCTGCTTGCCTATTGTCCTGTGGCCCATCCCAGCCTTGTGAAGGTCTACAATTTAGTTCCTGGTGCCCTAAGACAGCTCATTGGTCTTGGCCATGGTGGAGAGGTTGGAGTGTGATTGTGTGTGTGGACAGGTGTCTTTTCTTACAGGTAACGAGTTCAAACAGATGCAAATAATACAGGTAATGAGTGCAGCATAGGGAGGGCTTCTTAAAAAAAAACAACTAACAGGTCTGTGAGAGCCAGAATTCTTGCTGGTTGGTAGGTGATCAAATATGTATTTTACGCAATAAAATGCAAATTATGTAAAAATCATACAACGTAATTTTCAGTTTTTTTTTTTAGATTGTCTCACAGTTGAAGTGTACCTACAATGAAACAGGGATTTTTGTGTGTACTCACCGTAAAATCCTTTTCTCCGAGCCAATCATTGGGGGACACACTACCATGGGTGTTATGCTGCTGCCACTAGGAGGACACTTAGCAAAATATAATAAAGAATTAATTCCTCCTCCGCAGTATACACCCTCTGCTGGCTCTCTCGTGAACCAGTTCGGTGCCAAAGCAGTAGGAGCTCACAAACAGAATTCAAAAACAGAATGGCAATACGTCAAAACCAAAACAGACTACAAGCCAATAGGCTAACAGGGTGGGTGCTGTGTCCCCCAATGATTGGCTCGGAGAAAAGGATTTTACAGTGAGTACACACAAAAATCTCTGTTTCTCCTTCGCCTTATTGGGGGACACACTACCATGGGACGTCCTAAAGCAGTCCCTGGGTGGGAAAAAACATCACAACAGGTGAAACCTTGCGCACCCAAATGCTTAAAGGAATAAGCGATTGAAGGGACCTACAGATGCGAGACTGCCGACTGCAGAATCCGTCTGCCGAGGGCCGCATCTGAAGAAGCTTGAGCATGAATATTGTAGTGCTTAGCAAACGTGTGAAGGCTGGACCAAGTCGCGGCTTTGCGCACTTGCTGTGCGGAAGCTTGGTGCCGGATGGCCCAAGAAGCCCCCACTGACCGAGTGGAGTGTGCCTTAATCCCAGCCGGGATAGGCTGACCTTTGACGCGGTAAGACTCTTGGATTGCTGAACGAATCCATCTGGCTATTGTAGCCTTAGAGGCAGGCAAACCTTTCCTGTGTCCCTCCAGAAGAACAAGAAGGGCATCAGATTTGCGAAAAGATGCTGTTCTGGAAATGTACCTTCTGAGAGCCCTCACCAAGTTCAAAGAGTGAAGAGCTTTCTCAGTACGATGGACCGGAGCCGGACAGAACGAGGGCAGAACTATGTCTTCATTCAGATGAAAAGCCGAGACGACTTTAGGCAAGAAGGACGGGGACGTCCTGAGCACCACCTTGTCTTGGTGAAAAATCAGAAATTGAGGTTTGCATGACAAAGCCGCCAGTTCGCAGACGTGTCTGATGGATGTTATTGCCACAAGTAAGGCACTTTTCCAAGAGAGGAGAGAGAAAGAAACGTCTTAACGGCTCGAAGGGGGTCTATTGTAGAGCACTCTGGACCAAGTTAAGGTCCCAAGGTTCCAAGGAGGAACAAGATGCGAAACTCCCTGCAGGAAAGTCTTGACTTGTAGCTTGGAAGCTAACCGTCGCTGGAAAAGAACGGATAGTGCGGAGATTTGGCCCTTGAGAGAGGCTAGTGCTAGACCCGAATCCAATCCTGCTTGAAGAAATTCCAGAATGCAGGGAATGGAAAACACCAAAGGGGAACAACCCTTATCTTTACACCATGAGAAAAAAATTCTCCAAGTTCGATGGTAAATGCGCATGGAAACAGGTTTCCTAGCGTTAATCATGGTAGATGCCACTGGACCCGAGAAACCTGCTCGGTTTAGGATCCAGGATTTAATGGCCAGGTCGTTAAACTCAGCACTCTCGAGTTCTGGTGGTAAATTGGCCCCTGTGATAGTAAATCCGGACGAACCTGTAACCGCCAGGGGACGTTGGCGGGAAGATGTACTAGCTCCGCATACCAAGCTCAGCCTGGCCAGTCCGAAGCGACAAGGATCACCGGAATGCCTTCCGCTTTGATCTTCCGGATGACCCTTGGGATCAGCGGAAGTGGTGGAAAGAGATAAGGGAGATGAAATTGGCCCCATGGGAGAACTAGCGCGTCCAAGCCGATGGCTGACGGATTTCGGGATCGGGCTACAAATGCCGGAACCTTGGCGTTGAGCCTGGAGGCCATGAGATCCACATCTGGAGTGCCCCAACGCTGGCAAATTTGATGGAAGACTTCCGGGTGAAGAGACCATTCTCCTGAAGCTATGCCCTGGCGGCTGAGAAAGTCCGCCTCCCAATTCTCTATTCCCAGAATATGAACTGCCGAGATGAGTGAATGATTTGTCTCGGTCCATTGCAAAGTGTGCGTTACTTCGATCATCGCATTTCTGCTTCGCCTGCCTCCCTGGCGATTGATGTACGCCACAGCCGGGGCGTTGTCTGACTGGATCCGGACGGGACGTCCGGCTAGAAGATGATGGAAATGATGAAGAGCCAGCCTTATCGCCCGGATCTCGAGAATATTGATCGGAAGGCTGGCTTCCTTCGTGGACCATCGCCCCTGAGCCGTGTGGTGACGAAAGATCGCACCCCATCCGAGTAGGCTGGCATCGGTGGTCACTACCAGCCAGTGCACAGGGAGGAAAGACCTTCCCTGATCCAATGACGAAGTTTCAGCCCACCACCTGAGAGATCGTCTGATCCTGGGTGGCAGGAGAAAACGGCGACCTATGGAGGCTGGATTCTTGTCCCAGGCTGAGATCAAGGCCTGCTGGAGAGGACTGAGGTGAAATTGGGCAAATGATACTGCCTCGATGGATGCCACCATTTTGCCCAGGACTTGCATGGCGAACCGAAGGGAGTGAGGGCGGGCCAGAGATAGAGATTGGGCTGCTCGAGTTAGAGAGGAAATCTTGTCCGGCGGGAGAATTAATCTAAGATCATCCCCAGAAAAGAAATTTGTCGGGATGGGACTGGGGAAGATTTTTCCAGGTTTACCAGCCAACCCAGGCGGGATAGAGTGTCGACGGCGACACTGACGCTTTCCGCACAAGCCCGATAGGATGGACCCTTGACGAGAAGATTGTCCAGGTTAGGTAGAACCACCACACCCCGAGAGTGTAGAATAGACATGACGGCAGCCATGACCTTTGTGAATACTCTGGGGACTGTGGCCAGGCCGAAAGGCAGAGCCGTGAATTGAAAATGTTCGTCTCCAACTGCAAAGCGTAGGAATCTTTGATGGCTTTTGAAGATTGGAATGTGGAGATATGCGTCCTTGATGTCGATTGACGCAAGATATTCCCCTTTTTCTAGAGAGGCGATGACGGAGCGGAAGGATTCCATCCTGAAGTGGCGCACATTGACAAATTTGTTCAGCAGTTTTAGGTCTAGGATTGGACGCATGGTTCCGTCCTTCTTTGGAACCACAAACAGGTTTGAGTAAAAACCCTTGAACCTTTCTGTGGGGGGAACCGGAACGATGACGGCGCTGTTGTGGAGGGCATATATAGCCTGGTAAAAGAGAGCTGCAAGCGCCTCGGATCTTGGAAGACGGGACTGAAAGAAGCGCGTCGGAAGAGGAGACGAGAACTCGATCTTGTATCCGGAAGACACGAGATCTCTGACCCATCGGTCGTAAACGACCATCAGCCAGACTTGGCGAAACGAAGACAGGCGGCCGCCTACCTTGCCTGTGTCTTCCAGACATGGCAAAGAATCATTGAGAAGAGAATTTGCGGGAAGGGCCGCTCTTGAGTCTGGAGGGAGGGGATCTGTTTTTCCAGGAGTTGGAAGGATTAAATGAAGGTTGTGAACCTCTGGCCCTGCGTGGGGGGCGTGATGCACTAGCGGAAGTGGTTGAGGATGACCAGCCTGTGGTGTTGCGAAAAGGGCGGAAGAGAGTCTGAAATTGGCTCCGAAAGGGTCGACTCTGCCTACGTTAAGGGAGAACTGATATGGGATGGAAGTCAAGGATTTCTTTGACGCAGAATCCGCCCGCCATTCACGCAGCCACAATGCTCTTCTGATGGTAACAGCGTTGGCGGCTGCAAGTGCTGCATAATTAGCTGCATCCAGAGAAGCATGAACTACGTAATCTCCTGCCTGGGCGATCAGATAGGCGAGACTTGTCACCTCGGATGGCACGCTATTATTCCTACTGGTTTTCACTATGGCCTCTGCCCAGGCTACCATAGCTCTAGCTACCCACATGGTGGCGAAGGAAGGGAATAAGGAGGCTCCAGCAGCCTCGAAGACTGACTTGGCCATGCTGTCAATCTGCCAATCAGTGGGATTTTTAATGGAAGATCCATCTGTCATGGACAGAAGGGTCCTTGACTAGAGTCTTGATATAGGCGGATCTACTGCAGGGGATTCAGTCCACTCCTGTCTCAGAGTAGATGCAAAAGGGTACCGTGTTTCTAACGGCTTTAGACCAGAGAATCGCTTATCTGGGTGACTTCTATGCATCTTAAGGATGTCAGTAAACTATGGATGGTTAGCGAAAACCCGATGTGGCCGTTTTGTTCGCTTAAAAGACACCGAGTGGTCTGGATTAGTACCGGATTCTTTGTCTATTTCCAGAATGTGATTAACCGCTTCTATGAGCGTATCTATAGACTTCTGGAACTCAGGGGAGTTAGGGTCTGGGGCCACATCCAACTCGTATTCTGAGTCATGCTCACTGCCAACCCTTGGAGAAGGGGATCGAGAAGCGGAGCAAGCGGATACTGAAGCATCCAAATACCGTGAGGACGTGTCCCGGGGACGTTTCCTAGAAGGATGCGTATCTTCCGTCGCCGCTCGAACGTTGTCAGCGGGAAACTCTTGTGTGGCTGAAGGACCCGCTACCGGGGGTAAGGGGATGCCTTGGCTGGCGGAGGGGCTATAAAAGGATTCTATGGCCTTTGCGAGAGAAGCCACTGATTGCGCCAAAGAAACAGCCCACTTAGGGGGACTAGCCGCAGATTGCGCCAAATAAGCAGCCCACTCGGGGACTAGCATCGCTTTGCTCAACAGTAGCGGGAGGCTCTTGAGGCCCTGAGGCTTCACAGTCCGCACAGAGAGGAGTGGGATGTTTCCGTGGTAGGAAAACGTTGCATGCGGTACATGAAGCATATATCACCGTGTGCGTCTTAACCGCCTTCTTATTAGCCTTTGCTTGAGACAATGCAATATATATATTGCGGGGGGTTAACACCGACGGCTATGGGGTTAATACCTGCAGCGAAGATAAGCAGAGTGTGCCTGCCCTACTGTGGCTACTTTTACCCAGGTCCAGCGTGCCCCCGAATAAGTGTTTGCACCACGGAGAGGGAAAATGGCGTTCCCCCACAAACTTCCTGTGAAAGACGCGCCAGGAAGTGGGGTCTGATAGCAGAATTGGCGCTTGTCGTGGGCTGCGAGAAGCGCCAGAACGGTGGGCATGGAAAAAGAGGTGGAAAGGGGGCGGGAGACAGAGGGCGGAGCAGAGCCGATATGCAGTGCTGTCTCCGCCCCGCTCTGTACAGGCCCGGCCATAAGTGCTGGAGAAGGGGCGGGATCGGTCGAAAGGGGCGGACCAGGCCTAACTGCCTACATAAGCCGGGGGCTAAATTAAAGGACGAGGCTACGCAACGGCCGCGGCGCTACCAACGCTGCGGCGGTCACGGTGACTTCCGTGACGGCCGCGGGAGTAGGGGAGCTTCCGAAAGGAAGGACGGAGGGCTGCAGCGGCCGGCTGAAAGGAAGGCCGCGGTATGTCAGCCAGACTTGACAGGCCTGACGAACCTCTGCAAAGTGGGCGGCTGGAGCAGTGACAGTGGCGCTGAAGGTCGCACGGGCCCGAGGACCCAGGGATCCAAGTACTCACATGCAGAGTCAGGAGCTTCCCATCGTAGTAAAACTGAGTATTAGCCACACAGTAATCCTCGATCCAGCCACCCTTTGATAGAGGGGTGGAGAGGAGGCTATTCACTCCCTGGCAACAGTCACTGTCTCAATCTACCATCCCTTTGGTAGGGAGGTAGAGAGAAAAAATGTACGTGCTCTTGAGTAAAAAGAGAGGACCCTTGTCCCGTGTTGCGGATCTGGCTCCGGAAGGGGGTACGTGGGGGCTACACCCCACGTGCCCGTCCGTTGTTGGTGTGGGGAGAACGGACCCATTGAAGGATCCGTCGCCCCTAAGAGCCCAGGCCGAGTCAGGTTGCAGGAGGGGGTACGGGGAGATGACGCTCCGCGTTGCCGCCTGTTGAAGATTTAGGGAGATCGGGTCCCTGAAAGGTCCCGTTGCCCTCTATCCGTGAGAAAATTACAAAATAAAATTAAAATTAAAAGTTAACAAAAAATCGGGGTCTGAAATCAGACCCTACTGCCTCCTAAAGACACTAAGCAAGAACTGGTTCACAAGAGAGCCAGCAGAGGGTGTACACTGCGGAGGAGTTAATTCTTTATTATATTTTGCTTAGTGTCCTCCAGTGGCAGCAGCATAACACCCATGGTAGTGTGTCCCCAATGAGGCGAAGGAGAAAATTACAGACCTCTCCATTCTTTGTAGGTGGGAATATGTACAAAATCGGCAGATGATCAAATACTAAGGGTGAGTGCACACGTTGCGGATTCACTTGCAGATTTTTCCGCGCGGATTTTCCTAAATACGCCGGTAAAATGACCTGCGTTTTAGTGCGGATTTTCCCTGCATTTTTACACCTGCGGATTTCTATAATGGAGCAGGTGTAAAACCGCTGCGGATTCCGCACAAAGAATTGACATGCTGCGGATTCAAGTCTGCAGCAAATCCGAGCGGAAAAATCCGCAGAATGTGCACTGCATTTTTTTTCTTTACATTGATTATAATGGTACTGTACAACGCAGCAGGAACTGCTGAGGATCCGCAGGGCCAAATCCGCTGCAGATCTGCAGCAGAATCCGCAACGTGGGCACGCACCCTTATACTTATTTTCCCCACTGTATGTGCGTTCCCGCTGCGGCAAATTGCCTCTGCAGCATTCGAACTGCAGTGGGACTGGATAAGAGGAAGCCTGGATTTAAAAAATAAAAAAACAGCAAGCAAACTAAGTCAGCCATACTGAAGTGCTTACAAGTTACCATTAAAACAAGTTAAATAAAAAAAAATAAAAATGAAAACTAAGAATTATGTTCTGCATAGATTTTGGCCCCATGTTTCTCAGCCGAATGACTATGCAAACATACCCATCTAATAAGATGAGCATATCAATTTAAGGATGCATTTTTCATTTCTGCCTTGAAAAAAAAAAAAAGACAACTAGTAAGCAAGCTTTATAAAAGCACCGATAAGCTTAAGGAGGTGGTGTGAAGGGAAGGAGAAAATATTCTTTACCTGTCATTAATCTTGATGTTCTGGTCTGTCTGAGGATCATACATGAATCTCATTAGTTGAAGATGTAACACGGGTGGTAATGTTAAAAATTTTACTCCCTTCTCTGCTTCCTGATTATAGATAAAAAAAAAAATAAAAAAAACTTAGAAACTTACAAATACATGAAGAGGTGTTGAAATAAATATTGTCAATCTACGTTTAGAGGAGAGTATAGGGGAGTTTAGAGAGAATTTATTTCAGTACAGTTTCCGAAATCTCTTCCTCACTAGGTGTAGTCTGTTAGACAGTCACTGATCAGAGAGGTGACTTCAGCTTTTCAGCTGTTTTTTTGTAACAAGGAAGCATCAAAGAGGTGAAATATGCCATTGCTTTTATTGTGCATAATGTTTTTCTTGCAAAAAAAAAAAGAAAATGTGTGTAAAAGTATCATTAGGATAAGCAAACATGTATATAACAAATGTGCACAGAAAGATGTTTGGATGGATTCTAACATCACATCAAAATTTTTCAATAAACGATACAATGTTAGGAGCTGGGGTTTTAGCCAAAGAACCTGAGAAGAGGGTCTCTGAAAAGCAATTGTGAACTTATCCCCTATCCAAGAGAGGAGATCACAGTATAAAAGATTTAAAGGGTTTTCAGAAGTAAACAGCTGCTCATGACCTCTACACTGTGTATCAGACATCTCCCATGTAGGCCAAGGCGAGTCTGATCATCTGGTGACACTAATCCATGAAAGCTGCTGAGCAGCGTAAAAAGTATATCTGCAACTTCCTTTTATAACTTGAAGTCCTGAATGCTGCTCACAGAAGTGTTTGATGGTGAGACATTTTCTTCCGCTGAGTTCCTGTATATAACCTGCCGTATGCATGCGATCTGTGTTGTGAGATGTGGATGCAACATGTTTCGTCTCCAGGGCAGGCACCAGTCATACACGTGATTTTCTGCCCACTTATTTACAGCAGCTATGACTAGTCAAATCAAAGGGAAAATTGATGGCCATACAAGCGCCCTTCCAATGTCGCACACAAAGCCAGCATTAGTATAGATAAGCGCTCACCTGTAAGCCATGCTCACCAGCATCATACTTGTTATCACCATCCAGCTGCTCCACCGCAACATAGTCAATAAAGGATTCAAAGACTGGGGGAGGGGAGGAAACAAAAATATACTGATAAGAAAAAGGGCTTTTCTTTTACAGAGGAATAGGAACTTCCTTTTTTTTCTACATTACTTTCCAGCCTGAGCAAAGGGCAGTAGAGAAACCCAACTCGCTGTGCATCGTATGGTTAAACTGGCAACTATTCCACACAATGTGCAACCTTTCACAATATAAACTGCATAAACTATTAAATAGATCTTTTAGATGAGGCTGGTGTACTTACTTTGAAAATTCAGGTCAGACTGGCAGTATAAATTTCTCTGCGCACCAAGTCTGACTGACAGCTCCTCAGTGCCCCTACTTCCTGCTGAGATCTCACACTGCTCAGTAAGAGCTGCAGCCATCAGTAAGACCCAGGGAGTGGAGACTGAATACACCTGGATGTACGAGCGCTCTCCCACTATGCTCATTGTACTATCGGGATTATGAAGACCTTCAGACTTGTAAGTCTACAAATATGTCCACAGCATCATCACATCTAACTGGTCTATATAATATTGTATAGTTTTTACTGTGAAATTTTTTGACAGATGCACTTAAAAATCACAACTCTCATACCCACCAAGTAACATTAAGGAAAGCGTCCTGTGTGCAGTTCAACATGAAAAGTTTGGTGAAAGGTTCCCTTTAAGACGCTTGGGGTACACATCGCCATGACTGCTGTACAGCTGGGGATTACTTGGCATTACACCACAAGACATACCAAATCTGAGAACCGCAATGTGAAGTCAATAGCAAAGACCAGCTGCTGCATCAAACTGGAAGCTGCCCAACTGTATGACAAGAAGCTTTTCTGAAGGTCATCAGGGAATATGGCCGACCTTAGGAGACCGTGCCTTGTTTTCTCCTTCAACAACACTAGTCAAACAAGATAGAAATCCAGAGAGCATACGGATGGTTTACTGCACTGGCAGCAACACCGAGTGGTACCACCACTGCAGAACCAGCCAGCGAGCACATTCACAATGGAGCTCGTACTGGCATCTGGTTGTAGACAATGGACTAGGACCGATGGCTCAGCAACAACATTAAAGCAGTTCCTAGAAATGAAGCAACTGGCTAATGAAAAACTGGTAGACATGGGACATGCATACACAGAGCTGTCCACATGCCTGACTAAAGCTTAGGGTGCAGAAAACAGCCGTATAAATAAAACAGATATCAGACCCGCAGTGCATGGACTGGGAGCGCGACAGCTTCATGTTTCTATGAAGCTGCCACACACGGGTTGGGAGAGTCGCCGGGTCAGTCTGCATTCTTGTCCGATCTCGATCCAATTTCTACATAAATTTTTTACACTGAAAATAACATAAAATTTGCAAACTCTAATTCTGCCCCTCTGCTCCTGAGCCGCCATTTCCTGTGTCCTTTGATAACAAAGTCAAATGTTTGACTCTTGAATTAATCGCATTGTGTAAAAAAAACTCATGATGGAAGGCCAGGACACAGACCGAGGGTAGACGCTGGCTCACCTTCTGTTACTGCAGTTCTCAGAAAATCACTGTATAATGGCTGTAACAGAAGCTGGGGATTGTGTCCTCTCAATGTAATGCACTCGCTACCGAGACCTCAATAAGAATGAGCTGGGGGTCAACAACACAGGCCGCTTATTCCCTATACTGTGCACTAGGTACAGAGCTGGATAAAAACTACTGCGCCAATAAAAGGGACCCATCACTGGAGTCGGGGACAGTCATCATACACCAGTGCCAGATTCCCTTCAGGTTTGAAGGCATGATTGCCATGCCTCCATAACTTACACCTATGGCAGACCTAGGGGCCTCGGATAGTAAGCCTTCTTAAGGGTGCACCCTAATATATACAGGATTAAAAGGTGCTGTCAACACCTCCAACACTTGGAGGTTATGTCTAAACACAGGATTTCTCCTTTGGACGGTAACTCCAGAATCAAAAACTAAAAGCATGTTTTTCCTTTTTTGTATCAGTAGGCTGGAAGGTATATAATACATCTTATTTCTCACTGTCCCGAGTTACTGACTGGTTCTATTACACACAGAACACACAACAGCAAACACTTGATACAACCCATCTACATTTCTAAGGCACTGAATCGTTTTTCGTTATTGCATTTATATTTATTGCTCCTTTGTACTCACTGTTTTTCTTTCCTTTTATGCTTAGTTGAATATCATAGTAGTCTTCTATCCGTTCAGAACGGTAGTCTACATGCTTACACTGGATGTAGGACTGAAACAGAAGCAAACAAAAGCCTTAGCACCTCGACCGTGAGGATCTTTCACTCTCATCAATGACATCAGACACATACCACCATTTTTCCTCTGAATAACTTTGGAATAGTCCCTTCTACACACGTTCCTTTCATTTTGTTTTCCACGTTGTCCAATAACTGCAAGACAGAAAAAAAATAAATTATGACTGTGATTAACTGATCTGCCACATAATGCCATGAAAGCGGTCCAACAATAAGAACAGGAACTCCAGCACTGAAAGTGGTAGGGGGAGAAAGACGGATTTTGGTAAGAACTTACCTGTAAAATC
>VIAB01007302.1:49949-65347 GCA_009801035.1 Oophaga pumilio | reverse complement strand
TGGCAAGTGGCTTCTGTGCAGCTAACAGGGCTACGCCTACACCAACTTGTGGCACATCTTCCGTGCTGTTAACGTGCAAATTCTATATCTTTCCTTGTGTGATGTAACACAGGCGAGATCTATATTCTATTTTGGTTGTCTGCTTTACCCTCATACCTTAGGGGTGTTCGGCAGCAGTGACTGTAACTGCATCGTGGACCCCGGGTTCGGTTGCAATCCATTAGTTAATAAAGTTATTACAACCGAGCTCATAACACAGATGACGTACCGCCCCTGGGTGGGTATAATATAACTCGTTTTTCTTCTCTTTCAGGTAACATCGGGGGCTTATCTACAGCATTACAGAATGCTGTAGATAAGCCCCTGATGGCGGTGGCCTCATCTCATAGTTGAAAAATGGGGTGACAGATGCCCTTTAAATGTTGCTGTCACACTTGTGTTTATGTGATTATCTAATCTCCACTTTCACTCTTAATGTCAGAGGATCAGCACTATGTTCCTTACTGAGAAGCAGGTATCTGTCATTAAAGGTATGTGAGGAAGGCAAAATCGGACGTTTTTAATACCGCTTTTAAGAAAAATGTGGATGATAATAAAGGAGACAGAAAGCGAAACATTAGATTACACTGAAATAATGTAGCTTGGGCTATGGAATGGTGGTGAGTGATCTGCATTCACTGACCACTTAGGATAGAAATTACATTCCGGTTTTGCAGCACAGCAAACTTTTCTATTGTACTTGGCTTCCTACTTTGGATTGGAGGACTTGTTCCATAGACTGGCAGTAGCTCTATGTGGTGAAGCAGCACCAAATCTATGTTTTTCGATACAAGTAGAGTTTAGTTCAGCATGCCTGAAAACATGTGATAGAATCTAGGTAAAGAAAAATTCCAGCTCACCCATGGATACACTGCAGTAATTTCAGGAGCACGGACCCGCTGTGTCCAAGCGTAGACAAACCAGGAAAAGAAAAAACGTCCAGCCAAATTTTATTCACAAGACTTATTACATTGAGGATAAAATCTTCAGCACAGTGGATAACAGGTGTTGATATTGACGCGTTTCTGGAGACTAAGTTCAATTAATCATAATCAACACCTGTTATCCTCAATGTAATAAGTCTTGTGAATAAAATTTGGTCTTCACGGAATCAGCAGAACTGGACGTTTTTTCTTTTTATAAAAAGCTAGGTGCCATAGGTATAATTGTTTACGGTATGACATGGAAAATATCTGTTACTCATGATCCTTGAAAAAAAAATGTTCTGATTAAAACAAAAGAGAAATATAGGTGGGGTCATGGTCAGATTAAAGGTAAATCATGAGTGATAAATGTGCCTTGCCATTAAATATTATACAATGTGCAAAAATGAAATCTGATAGCAATGGAAACACATATGGACAAATGTGTGGACAAATGTAAGTTATTGCAATAAAGATGTCAGTTACAATCTAGTAATTACTTTCTAGAAAGACTAACAATATGATTCATTCCATATCCTCTTAGTGTTCCAACCTTTTCCCCAGAAACAAAACCTAAAATGATTGTGGTGGATTTGGCTCAGCAATGGCTATTAGGAAATGTCCATGATGAAATCACTTCTCATAAATCTCACTGAGCCTGTCTTGTGAAAGGGAAATAATCTTGCCATAAGAAAATACAATATTTTTTTTTGTCTTGCAAAATATACGATTCGTAGCCTGATGAGTCAGAATAAAACTTTATGACTCACAATCTTACTGAAAAGTGGGGACAGCCACGAATCTCAGCTAGTCTCTCTCATCATAACTTATATTACATTCCTCCTGCTTTATATGCCTAATCTATGTAAGCATATTTGTGTGCGTACAGTATGTGAATCAATGGTTATCCCAATTACCTGCACATGTTCTTGAATCCGGCAGTAAAGCATAGCCATCAAGGCAACCACATAGATAACTTCCTTCTGAGTTTTCACAATGTGTATCACATCCACCATTCATTATGCTACACTCATCAATATCTGAAACAGAAAAATATTTATAAGCTGTGTAACATCATCCTTTATATATTCTACCAATATAAAAAGTTATCTCCAGTACAAAATACAGTTATTGCCCATCATTGAAATAAATTCTTATAACTGTGGGTTCCCCTCGGGAACCAACACCTCTCTTGAAAATGGAGACCCTTGATTTCCGTCTCATGGCTGCTGTGATAAAAATGTGGCCACACTTGCAAGGTTGTCTCCAGTTGCTTTTATGAGAATTCCAAGTAGCCATGAGATGTGGTTGAGGAACCTATTATCTTTAGATAGATGAGGGTCTCAGAGGGGAAACTAACAACTTTCAGACATTTATGGCATATCCTGTGCCAATTCTGTTATGTTTGGGTAGGGTGAGTATTGATGCATTTTTTTTTACCGTTGTGGCAATGTTGCTGTCATTCTTCTGTCATGGGTCTTTGCAGCTTTTATTTTGTGTTTTCTCTGCGTTTTTGGATGCTACTACTGGAGGTAGATATTGGAGGTGAAGTGTAAAGTATTACTTTAGTGTGAGAAAGTGTTTAAGGATGCCGGTGGATGTGTTTGAGAATAAAGTTGAAATGTTTAAAGATATAACTTCAACCCATATTGGAGAGAATCTGCACATATAACTAGGAAGAAGTCAATATTGCCCATGATAAGCAGAATATATTGATTCTATGTTAACTAAAATAATATGATAGCAATAATCTGTATACAGCTTATATATGTGTACCTATATACTATTGTAGGATGCCATGATAGAGTATGATTTATTCATAGGTTACAAACTAATTCTATGACTAAGGGCTTTGGCCCGAAACGCATCAGATGGGCACGGTTTTTTAACTGTCTGGACAGATTTTTTAATTATATGAAATAAAGATTTGTAGATTTTTATTAACACAGCCATGTGGATATTTTTTCTTTTTCTTTTGAATTTTTTCCTGTGGTCAACAGACTTGGATCTATGGGAACCACCTACACATTACAAGGCTTGTTTCCGCCTTTTATGTGTTTTTTTCTTCATTCCATGCATATGTCAGCAGAACTTACCAGTGCAGCCCAGTCGGTCTGGAGTGGCTTGGTACCCTGGGTTACAGGAACATTGATATGTGCCAATTATATTCACACATTTTCCATTTCTACAGAGATTTTCACTGAGTGAGCACTCATTGACATCTAAATGAGATAGAAATGGTCAGAAACAAGACATACATATACGAGGTGCAGAATATCTCTGTACATTATTTATAGGCTTGGTATTTTTAGGACGGAATTATTAATTCTTCTGACAATTTCTTATAATATTTTTGCATTTGCAGTCTGCAAAAAAAATGAACACATCGAAAGATATTATTAAAAGGAACTTACCACATAATTCCTGCTGCACAAGCAACAAGCAGCATGAATCAGCGACCTGTTCCCTGATTATTTATGTTTTACTCTGAAACACGTTGAAAACAGGTTTGGGAACAAAGTGGCTGATCACAGAGTTATGAACTTTCAGACTTCTTCCTTCCCTGCTCAGCCTGATTGACAGGACATTCCCTAAACCCATGTAGGAGAGAAACATGTCAATCAAGCAGAACATGGCAGGGGGAAGCCAAAGGTTATCCGCCTCCATGATTAGCCAACTCATCCCCATCCCTGTTGCAACTATGTTTTTTTCAAAAATTCTGCAGTGTTTCAGAGAAAAACGTACATATTTGTAATGATGGATCCAGTCTCTGATTCATGTCGTCCTTGGATTGGGCAGCAGGAATCTTGACAAGATCCCTTTATACCACACCCATATCAAAAAGAGAACATGTGGGGGGATAAGGAATCCCAGAATTTGTGTCAAACTGTTACCTTAACTTTCACTCTGAGTGCTGATTTGGGCATAATTGTAACTGAATTGAGATTGTAAAAGTGTAGCACTGCGATATGCTCCATGACCAGACACGACACAATGCCTATTGGCAGTGACTGAAAGGTTTAATTGTAGCCGGGCTGAAAATCTATACATTTATATCTAAATCAATTTATATCTTGATCTCTTCTTTTTTTAATTTTCAAATATAAAGTAACAAGTCAGATGAAATCTACCAAGCATTTGACCCTACCTACGCAGGCATCCCCTGTTGGTGTAAGCTCAAGTCCAGGGGGACAGTTGCACAGAAAGCTGCCCTCCGTGTTTACACATTCTCCGCCCCTGCACAACAGAGGGTTTCGTTCACACTCATCAACGTCTGAAAAGAAATATACAAGAGAGATTTGAATTTAAATCATGTTACATTTATTTCTCGTTATTCTGGCATAGTGACGCGAGACAGCAAATCTAACACTTAACAAGCAACTAATGTCAGGACCCTGTCTGTGTTAACAAGTGATCAAAGTAGGATACATCTTTGTTTTGTGCAAACAAATGGTCTGCAAAAAAAGAAATTGGTCTGTCATCTTTCCATAAAACGGGTGGATAGCATACGTACTTAAAAAATTGAAGTGTGAAAAAGTCCTTATTTGAAGGTGTAGGCCTCCAACGCTTTTTCTAAAGGGTCAACTCATAAATATTCTAGTACTTTTTTACTACGAAATCAAAAGCATGTGACCACATAATCAAGGGCAAATTAGATGTCTACTGTAAACATTTCTACTGTATATTGGTAAAACGATTATGTTCTTTCCAAGAAAATTATGTGAATGGAAGAAAATGTAATAAAAAGGCAAGAAATATCTTACCCATACAATTCTTCATCATCATGAAGCCACTCTCAAAGCCTTCAAAGCAGTCACACTCAAAACTGCCAGGGGTATTCACGCAAGTGCCACTACCACATAGATCAGGGGAAATTCGGCATTCGTCAATATCTGAGCACAGAGATTATATGAATTTAGGGATTAACCATTGGTCTGTTCAATGACATTTATACTTTTAATGTATAAACTGTGCATAAATAATTGAATGTTACCTGTGCAGTTCCTTTCTTCCATATCCAAAGCAAAGCCATTGTTACATTTACACTTGAAGCTTCCAATTGTATTTCTACATTTTCCATTTGTACATATCCCGGGGAAAGCCTTACATTCATTTATATCTGGTAAGAGGAAAATATGTCATTTTACTATTAACTCCAAATACAGTACTGCCATATGAAATCTCTTCCTGCACTAATTCCAATGTGTCAGATAGAAAAATCATCTAGTACTCTTTGCAGGATAGAGTAGATGACCAATATACAGACAACAGAAAAAATGTAGGTGTGTGTATGTGTGTGGGGCTTTAATAAGTTTCTCGGAGATTAGAGTGACCGTATTTTGGCATCAGCCTTTCCTTTTGGTAATAATTATTTCCACGTATGGAGCAGTTTGCCAAGTGCAGAAGCTATTGGCGGTACATGCATTAGAAATAAATCAATGTAATTCAAGCAAAAGTAGAAATGTGGCACTCACCAGGTTCTGCAATAAATACATCCTTTATTCCACCAGACATGCAAACACATGATTGGGATGATTTTGACCTGTAGAAGCGTCTTGACAGCGCAAAACGGCCATCATTCCACACAATCTCCCCACTCACTCCCTGTCCACCAATGTGTTTGCATATATAATGGAATAAGGGGGGCTTTATAAAGGCTGATTTCATAGGCTATGCAATTTTCAACAAAAAAGCAACTGGACTAAGATGCATCAAATTGGTTAAGAGATGAACATATTTAAATAAATTTGGGGCATTTTACAAGATAATGGGGGAAAAAGAAACAAAAATATGGGTTAAATGTGCCAAATTGTGAGACTGAATGACACCAGGAAACTGGCGCAATGGAAATGATGAATTAGGATGGTTGTCCACTATTGCGGCCTTTAAAGTATCCAAATTTCATTTTATGTGAAAAAATAGCTCCCGAGCCAGCATGCCAAAAGTAAATTATAATTTACTTATAATATTTAGATATATTTATTTATATCATTTATAATTATTATAGAATGAATAATGTGTGAGTTTGCTTTTCATCAAAGGTAGTGGGATCACGCAATATTTTGGCTAAGAACATTGCTATAAATAAAGCATAGTATCTAAACATCCTCCAAGAGCAACGTCTTCCAATGATCCAAGAGCAATTTGCTGGTGAACAATGCTGTTTTTTTCAGCATGAAGGAGCACCGTGTCACAAGGAAAAAGTGCAAAGTACGTGGCCTGCGAAAATAAAAAATTTGGATCCATGGCCAGAAAACTCCCCAGATCTGAATCCTTTTGAAAACCTGTGGTCAATTGTCAAAAAGTGGGAGGACATGCAAAAACACAGAAATTATGATAGACCTCAGGCACTGATTAGGAAAGAATGAGTTGTCATCCGGTAGGATTTTGCCCAGAAGCTAATATCCAGCATGGGCCAATTGATGAAGTCTTGAAAAAAAGGCTCAAAACTGTAAAAATTTAGTCTTTGCCTAAATTTGTTATATTTCTCAGTAAAAGTTATCAAAACTTACAGAATGCTTAATACTGTACATTAATAACTATAGAAATATCTGACTAAGGGTTCCTAAAAACACTGAAGCAGCAAACTTTGTGAAAATCAGAATTAGAGTCAGTCTTAAAAATTTTGGCCACAACTGTAATTCTTTATGCATTTGACAAAATGATTGCATTAAACTTTGACATGATCATGGTTTTATATATTAATATACAATCAACGCTTTGATAAATCATGTGTGAATAAATATTTTTGCCTCTGTAGAACTGATTTTTCCCATGAAGAGTTTATACAGTTATATCAACTAATTTTTTTGCCAGATTAATGTTTACTGGGTGCAAGATTCTGACAGTTATCTGCAGAAAAAAATAGCCCTACATATCATAATAATAGGAACATCAGATATATAAATTTTTGCATAATGGTTGACTATTGAAAACGTGATGTTACCTTTATAGAAAGGTCTCCCCGATAAAACATCTCCCCTATTTGTAAAGCCAGGACCTCTTGGACACAGGATGTCATATTCGGCAGTAACAGATTTTGGACACTCTTCGCATTCACTTCCCCATGCTTGTCCTATAGTACAACAGCAGGCATCTAGCCGAAACCTGCCAGGAACTTGCTGAACACATTCATCTTCATCCCATTTCAGGAAACACTGTTCCATACGCAGATCTGCAAAAGAGTAAGACACAGTCAATTAGATACTTTGCTACCAAAATAGATCCAAAAATTCTGGGTTGAAAAGTAAGATAAGGTATAGGATCATCGGTCAAATGACCATTAAGGTGTTGCCTATAACATCTCCGCAAGGGTTTGGAGACTATTACTTACCCTATAATCACTAAATCAATTCTTACCTAGACAAATTCTGCCTGTTCCATCCAAAGTTAGCCCATCGTGACATTTACAGGAAAAGGATCCCATAGAATTGACACAAACACCATTGGGACACACACCAGGAAAGACTTCACACTCATTGACATCTAAATAACAATACAACATTAATAATACTTAATTAAATATTACTTAATACTTATAAAAATATTTTGTATGAAAAAACTGACACTGTCATTTCAAAAAGATTTCCCAAGGACAAGGCTAAATAATTGATTGATAATTTCTTGCATTTAACGGGAATCTGTCACCAGATTTTTGCTACCCCATCTAAAAGCAGCATAACGCAGGTGCAGAGACTCTGATTCCAGTGATGTGTCACTTACTGGGCTGCATGTTGTATTTTTTAATAAAATCCCTGATTTATCTGCTGCAGATCTATCAATTATCTGAATGCTGAGCTCTATATATCCCTATATCCCTGTCTACACCACTGATTGGCAGCTTTCTGTGTACACTGCGCATAAGCAAAAATCTGCCAATCAGTGGTGAAGATGAGGTCAATACAGAGCTTGTGAATGAGTAGCCCTACATGTCAGCAGGTTTACTTATCTTCTAGTGATCATCTCCTGCTGCTAAAAAAGTGATTCTATCAAAACTACAGCAAGCAGCTCTGAAAGTGACACATTGTAGGCACATCAGCCTCACCAGGCAAGGCAGGAGAGCCGGAGAGTGCGGGGACAGTGGAGGGGCTGACCAGCGGATGCCCATCAGACTAGACCACACTGATTAGCATACAACGCTGGCAACTTATAAAAGGTTGGGGTCTTATACACAGGATGCAGGACTGAAGCAAAAAGGTGGATTTAGTGCATATAGGGAAAAACCAGGTCACAGGTTCCCTTTAATGTGGCTCTGTAGGTTGGGAAGTCTTTCAGTCTGAGGTAACATATGGCAGTAACATTGTGCTGGTTGAGTTCTACATTGCTTGCTGTAGCCGTGAGGTTGTAACACGGCTTCAGTACAGTATCCAAGTGCCAGCTACGTGGCGTTTAGCATGGTAAAACCAGCCAATAATAAAGCTTTTATCCAGGTGCCAGGAGCCAGTAATACTATGACACCTCTGATCTCATTAATACCCAATAGTATTTTTTGCAAACATGAAAAAATATAGAAAGGCAGTACTCACTGTTTCCTGTGGTGAAAAGACTTCCTTTATTTCAATTCATATGGACTTCCAAAGTGGCATAGCGGCGTGTGAAGGGAGATATGTGGGAAGATGGAAGGACGACGGCAGGTTCGCGCATATATGGAGCTTCTACGAGTCCACGATTGGACCTGTAGAAGCGCCACCTGTGTGCGAAACGGCCGTCATCTTTCCATCTCCCCGGCATATCTCCCCTCACACGTCGCTATGCCGCTATATATTTTCATGTTTATATACTACTTGTTGGCTACTGCACCACAAGCATCGAAAGTTTCCTGAACAGCTGTTATTGGTTTTTATAACCGTTCCTCCACTGGTGCCTAAATATTCGTCACCTCTTCTAAACCAATAGTATTTTTACCTGCCAAAAGAGCTAACCATGTGCACAGAACCTGAGGGATTTGTGTTGCTCACGAGCTAATACTGGGGTAGAGTGCTCATATGCAACAAATTAGGCACATTATAATGCACATAAAACCAAAACATAAAACATAAAAATGCTGCCACCTTCACATGTAACTCCCATCACTCTTGCATATCCACGTGGGCAGGTTGGATCTAGAATGAAATAAAGTACATTTAATGATTTTTATATTTTTAATAAGTAGAGTTAACACTAGGACTACCGGACTGGTCACCCCCCTAGAACTACCGAATGGAGTCATTTTGGCTCCTGGCTTGTTTTCGTTTATTTTTAGAGTTTCTTGCTCCTGGTATTGTTGTAACTTTAATTTTCATCCTCCGGCATAGAATGCAAAATAGCAAGAATATCGCCAGGCTTTAGTGCGCTTCTTCTAGCTATATTAACAATTAGCAAAACTGCAGGCCTTATTCCACAGAAATTGTGTAGTCCACTCGCGAGTTCACTGGTTCACTGACGGATGTCCTGTATATGTCCTGTGTATGTCAAGTATATTTGCAAAAATGCTAATTATTCTAAGTCTAAGCCAGCCAACATTTATTCTAAACTTATTCTAAACATACAAGTAAATAAAAACTAAAAGAAATAATAACATTTAGCGACAAAGACTAGCAAAATATAATAGGGAGTCAAAATGACTCCCTTTGTTAATTAAAGGTAAATTTGGAAAAAAAGGTACTCTTTTTTTTTCAAAAATTATTTATTGTCACAAAATCTTTTTTCACATCTTAAATGAGTAAGTCACTGAGTGTCAAGCCGGAATTCGGAAAAATGTAGTCACCGAAGACACATAAAAATTGAAAGGAGTCAAAATGACTCCATCGGTAGTTCTAGTATTAAAACAGTTAAAAATTGAACAAAACTTGGACCATAAAGTTTGCTTCATGTCCCTGAGCACTATTTCAAGATATACTCTTAATTCTTAATTTTATCACATTAGTCTTGCATTAGCATAGAAGAACCCGTATACCACGAATATCTCACTTCATGAAATTAGGTTAGCTTTTCCACCCAAGCGGACCTTTACAACTGTTAGAGCAAAGATATATTTTCAATGGAAAATAAAATGAGTTTTATAGGATTATTACTTTTGTCCATATCCTGTCTTGTATCTCTGCTCAATTTAATGAAGATGAATTGCCAAAACAGTCCATGGACAAGACTGAAAGAATACCATTTTTACAACATTACATAATCCTTTAACAAAAATCAAGAATGTGATATACATACAAATAACAAATAACCTAGAGGGTAAATAAGCCCTAATTGGGGGATGCATTAAAACATGATTTTTATTATTACTTTTTTTAAAAAGTGGTGAATAAATTAAAAACATACCAGTTTGCCTGTGTTATTTCTTTAACTATTGTAATCTCTAGGATCTATATGTTTTGTTGATCAATCATGACATCATTTCATGGGTTGGAAGCGCCTCAAGCAAATTTTTTATTCACTAGGATTTACTCTGGCTTTGCAAGAGCTAACTAAAATCATCACATAGCCATCCCAACAAGTTTCGCCTCACACGCTTCCTCAGGGGGTTGGGGCTATATATCATAATTCATTCATTATTCATTATTTTTCATCCCTATGGGGGTGTATACACTCATTGGTTGAATACATTCAAACACCCACAACATACCTATTTCACATTTTTCACAAGGACTTCCCCATGCGGCTCCCAGAGTAGCACAGCATTCTGACTTAAGAGTTGCCCCATTTATGTTGACCTCACAGCGATTATCTTGAACATTGAGCCAGCACGTTCCTTTTAGACTGTCTGAAATATATAAGATTTTCTTGTCTTAATCAGGGGTGTTGTAAGACTTTGAAGAAACCTGGGACACTACGGGGCACTGGAGGAGGGGAAAGGCGAAAGACGTAGATACAGTTGAATATGGTGACTATAGTCACAATAAAGAAAATTTCAAATCATCATTGTCATTTAAGCACAGCCTATCAGCAGATAGACTTGTTTTTGGGCTAAAGAAGTCAGTTATTAAATAGAGTTTTTGAAAAGGAGATTTTTGGTTTTGCATAGAAAGTATAATCAATAAATTTGTCTCTTGATTAATGTACTGGAAATCCAACTGATATCTCACCAGTTTTTTGTAGATTGCAAGTCATAAGAACTTTAAACTAGTAAGGCATGCTGAGAATTGTAGTTGCCCAAAAGTGAAAGAGTTAATGCATGAAGACATGAAAAGCTACAGTATAGCTCATACTCATGTAGACTGTCTATTAACTTGACTTTAACATCTTTAAAAAAAATCATCTCTTTTTTAAATGATATTACTAGAGCAAGTTCTGGACCTGTTGGCAAGAGCTGTTCTTAAAAAGGGAAAATCAACTTTGCCGATGTGATCATTGGCAACAAAGACTTGGTTAGACAACTTAAAACAGAAACATTTGGATGTAAAAACAGACAATGTGGGAGTTAAAAGGCAGAAATTAGTAAATACTTTTGGAAGAGAAAACACAGGCAGGATCATTTACAAAGAATATACAGCACGACTGCACATTAACCACTGTGTTAGGCATCTGCCAACCATAACTCAAAATCAGAGCCATATCTTCACTTGTGTGGTAAAATACAAGTCATTAGGTTTTCCTTAATCCTTAAAGGGGTATTCCCATGTTATGAAATTAGGATTGTTAAAGAGATTCTGTCAGCAGGATTTTGCTGTTTAATCTGAGAGCAGTATAATGGAGGGGCAGAAAACCGGATTCCAGGGATACGTCACTTGCACAACAGATGCTGTAGTTTCAATACAATCAGTGTTTTCTCAGGATATTATCACTGCAGGAAGTTTTCCAAAAAGTCAGGTTGATCTACTGTGTGTAACCCCATCCCCACCACTGATTAGCAGCTTGCTGAAAATGTAGATGTGTACACAGGAAGCTGTCAATCAGTGGGGTTATACACAGTTCAGCATTCTGACCACTGCTACTACAGCAGATAAAACAGGGATTTTATCAATACTGCACCAAGCAGTTCAGTAAGTGATACATTGATGGTATCAGGCTCTCTGCTTTACAACATCCTGTTGACATCAACCTGTTGACAGATTCCTGTTAATTAGACAGCATGAACATAAGCAAGTGTGCAATTGACTTGCTTTTTATATCTGCTGTAAATCTCCTGAAATAATGCAAAGTGTACAACTTGTTTCCAAGGAGATCAACCAACAAAGCTTTGCGGAAAATGCACCGTAAATATATTTCAGACTGAGGAGTTAACTCCTGAGATAAAAGTCGGTTCTCTCCAGCCTATAAATATCCTATATATAGCAATTAGTTGATCAACTCCCTCCCTTCCCTGTCAGCTACTGAACTTTTATCAGTTCTGAAAAGCCACAACCTACTGGTCCCCATTATCATCAGTTTTCACTTGACCTGTGCAGTTGTTCAAAGGTGCTGCTATCTGTACAGTCATGGCTAAAAGTGTTGGCCCTCTTTAAATTATTCCAGAAAATGAAGTATTTCTCCCAAAAAAAATATTGCAATTACAAATGTTTTCTTATACACATGTTTATTTCCTTTGCGTGTATTGGAACAACACAAAAAATACAGAAAAAAAGGAATATTGGACATAATTTCATACTAAACCCCAAAAATAGGGGAGAGAAAATTATTGGCACCTTTCCAAAATAGTTGGAAAGATCTTTATTTCAAGCATGTAATGCTCGTTCAAACTCCCCTGTGGCAAGTAACAGGTGTGGGCAATATGAAAATCACACCTTAAACTAGATAAAAAAGGGAAGAAGTTGACTCACTCTTTGCTTTGTGTGTCTGTGTATGCCACTGAAAGAGGAGAAGAGAACTGTCTGAGTTCTTGAGAACCAAAATTGTTGAAAAATATCAACAATCTCAAGGTTATAAGTCCACCTCCAGAAATCTTGATGTTCCTTTGTCCATGGTGAGCAACATAATCAAGAAGTTCATAACCCATGGCATTGTAGCTAATCTCACTGGATGTGGAAGAGAGAGAAAAATTGCAACATAGGATATTCCGGTTGGTGGATAAGCAGCCCCAATCAAGTTCCAAAGAAATTCAAGCTGTCCAGCAGGCTCAGGGTGCATCAGTATCATAGCAAACTATCCATCAACATTTGAATGAAAAGAAACGCTATGGCAGGAGACCCAGGAGAACCCCACTGCTGACACAGATACATAAATAAGCTAGACTGCATCTTGCCAAAATATATGTGAGTAGGCCAAAATCTTTATGGGGAAGCATCATGTGGCTCAAAGATAGAGCTTTTTGGTAAAGCACATCATTCTATTGCTTACTAAAAACAGTATGAGGCCTGAAAAGAAAAGAACACAGTACCTACAGTCAAATATGGTGCAGATTCAAAGATGTTTTGGAGGTGTTTTACTGACTCTGGCACTTGGTGCCTTGACTGTGCAAGGCATCATGAAATGTGAAGATTAACAAAGGATTTTGAGTGGTAATGTAGTGCCCAGTGTCAGAATGCTGGGTTTGTATCCTAGGTCATGGGTCTTCCAACAGGACAATGACCCCAAGTATACTTCAAGAAGCACCAGGAAATGGATGGAAACAAAGCACTGAACAGATCTGAAGCGGCCAGCAATGAGTCTGCATCTAAATCCCACTAAACATCTCTGGAAAAATGTTCAAATTGCTGTTGAGAGAAGGTACCCTTCAAATATGAGAGACTTGGAGCAGTTTGCAAAAGAAGAGTGGTCAAAGATTCCTGTTGAGAGGTGTAAGAAGCTTGTTGATGGTCTTAGGAAGCAATTCATTGCAGTTATTTATTTGAAAGGTGTGCAACCAAATATTAAGTTGAGGGTTCCAACAATTTTGTTCACCCCATTTTTGGAGCTTTGTGTGAAATTATGTCCAATTTGCCCTTTTTTTCTCTGTTTTTTTTATGTATTGTTCCAATACATGCAAACGAAATAAACATGTGTATAACAAAACGTGTAATTGCAATAACTTTCTGGAAGAAATACTTGATTTTCTGGAACAATTTCAAGGCTGCCAACACTTTAATACATGACTGTATGTGCAAATATAGTGGAAACAGTGTAGACTTCAGAACAAGCAATGATGTCACAGTAGCTTAGGTTCACCAGTAAGACAAAGCTACTGAACACTACAACTGTTATTCAAGGAGGAGCGCCCTTTGCCACAGCAATAAGATAGTAAAGTGACTTGAAAGCTGATTGTGTTAGGTGTCGAGATCCCGCCAATGCACAGGGATCTCGACACCTAACACATGCTCAGGTCCTCATGCAGTTCTGATTGGGCCATCAGCAAAGTCCTGGAAGGCTGAAGTTATAAAAGGATCACATGGCCGCACGGCCGTGCGCTAGTATAAACCATGTGGTGTGTAAGCGAGTGGATACGCTACCACTCTGTGTATGCACGGGTGTTTGGGCCGAGAACCTGCCACACTGTCGGCGTGTATGAATGTCTAGTGTTCCTTAGGCAGATTTTTACTCGGCTTGACCTAGCGCCTGTCTTGGCCACGTGTGCTGCTTAACACGGGCTGTTTACAGGGCACAGTCAATCCACGTGCTCTGGCACACATCTTTTGGTACCGCTCAGTTGAGCTTTTTGCTCTTGTTTTTTAAGTTAGCTGTGTTTGCTAGTGCTACCACTGAGCTGCAAGTAGTGGCATCGCTATAGCGACGCCATGCGCATTGTGGGTCTGGTCAGACTCAAGTCTCCGCGTTCTAGATGTTGAGCCTAGAGACTTCACTCGCACCATATCAGCTGTGTCCTGTGATGTGTAACAGGGAACCGCGTTCTATTACTTTGTTGCGGCGGCTCTGTGAAGTAACAGAGTTCGCCGCTGTTCATACTGGGTGACATCTAATCCACGTGTTGTCGGCGTTCAACCGTCGCCTTGTTCTGCCATTGCTTAGCAGCAGGTTCCATCTCTGCACGGTGGACCCCGGGTTGCAAACGCACCTTGTTATTATTATTATTATTATATGTATTTCATTTGGTGCGTTCCGCCAACCTTAACATTATACTAGCATCAGGGTCTGGCTAGTATTGGCGGACGAACAGTGACTACATCGGTACATCCAGCAGCTTGAGGGCAGGTTGTCAGCTCTCAAGCGTACAACCTCAGCTGTGGATGTGACTGCAGTAGCTGTTCAGGCAGCTAGTGAGGCTGCAGCCCATATGTCCACTGCCACCCCTGTTCCGACCTTATCCTGCCTCCCGCTGCCTGAGAGGTTCTCAGGTGATAGCAAGTCATGTAGGGGATTCGTGAACCAGTGTGTGATACACCTGGAGCTACTGGCTGCATGTTTCACCTCAGAGCAGGCTAAAGTAGAGTTTATTACTTCCCTGCTGTCGGACAGGGCATTTTAATGGGCTACGCCGCTGTGGGAGCGTGACGATCATGTGGTGCAGAGTGCTCTTGAAGCATGTCTTTTCAGGACCGCAAGTCACCCATGATACGGCGCTCCAACTGCTGGCATTGACTC